>CM046040.1:60081975-60302145 GCA_025215565.1 Flaveria ramosissima | reverse complement strand
GTCCAAGAGTTTCCAGGCCATCCTCATCTAGCTACTCTCTCCATACCGCGAGCTACACCAAATGTAAGCTTCATGTCACCCGGTTTTGGTCATTTCATGAGTTTGTCTTCATTTTTCACTCAAAATCTTACCATTCTCATATCTAACAGAAACTTGCTGCTACCACCTTGTTCATAAAGAGCTTTTCACGTTCTTGAAGGTATCTCACTCGTAATATATGTCATTCTATAGGTGTAACACGGTTTACACCAAGAAAACCCTCTTTTTGGGTGTATTTACACCATCCAAATTGCACAACTTGTAACCTTTTGAAACTAAACATGTAACCTGATAAAAATGAGTTTTCTAACCTCCTACCAACCTGATTTCAAAGTTACAAAGAGTTTGGGTAATGTATTAACACAAGTTAAAATGTTTTACACAAGTGTAATGGATGAAAATGGTGTAATCTCTAAATTTCCATCTTGTTCATAGTTTGTTTGTTGAACCCGTGAGTTAGAATTGATATTTCAGTAGATTTTGGATGATTTTGGGTGTATGATGAGATGTTAATGGCTGAAAATGTTAGTGTCATGGACTTATAAACAATTTGGATATATTCGGGGACCCGAAAAGTGGTAAAAATGACTTAAAAATAAGAAAACATGGATTTTAACCATCTTGAAAAGTATTCCAGGTTCTAAATGGGTTAACAAAGTATTTAGACCAGATTGGTAAAACAAGTTTTAAACGGTCAATTTCAGGTAAAAACGTGTTTTAACGGGTTAAGCTTAAAGTGTGGACTTTCACCTAAGAGGAACTTGTAATACATCTTTAACTGATTCAAAACTTATAAGAAGTCCTTAAAATAATATTTAATGGACCTAGGACTAATAATATGGAAATTAACACTTAACCGTTAAAAACCTCCGGTTTTACCGTAAATGGGAACGTAAGACACAAAAATATAAAAACCGGACCTAAATTCTGAAATTTTGGTATAAACTTACTTACAATCAGTTACCTAACTTTAAGAAGCTAATTTTGGCCATAAAAGTCATTAAATGCAAGAAATCAAACTTTGGGGTAGAAAGTGTAAGTTTTGAAAACTTGGAGCACTAAACTATAAATTTTGCTAAACTTCAATAAACCGACATCCTTGGACTAAGAATCACTTAAAAGACTCAAATTAACTTATATAAGTAATTTAACATGGGAAATCATGTATTAGTTCCTAAGAAACCCTAACTTACTATAAAAGGAAACTTTTTCTATAAAGACTTATCAAATCAAAAGCTATTAAGACATTAACCTCATGACACACCTAGTGCATCTCCATAACCCTAGAATTAGTGGCTTAACACTTAAATCTTGATGGTAGGGTGCCAGACTTGAGACTTTTCCCGGCACACAAAGAGACCTTTCGCTTGAAATTTTAAGGTGAGTTCTAGTGTTCCTTTTTTACTACTGTTTTAGGGATGAAACATGCTATACTTGAATTGAAATCTTTTTATGAGATACTATATGATGCTTGAATGTTGGGGTTAATGTTAGAAACTGCTTATGTTTGTATCACGATCATTAATTCTTGTGTGAACCGCTTGTTTTATATGGGTAGATCTACTTGGGGAATCCCCCACACACAGTGCCTTCCGTGATTAACAGGAAGGGTACCACATTGAGATCCTGCGGGGTCGTATGTGGCATGTGACAAGTTTTTTTAAGATGCTAGGTGAACCATCCGGCAGGTATGGGCCACTGTTTTGAGGCTCAGTTCTTCCTTCGGGATTAACCGGTAAAACACAACTTTTGAAGAGGCTAACCGGGACTGAGTGCAGGGTTGATTGTGATCCCCCACAACAGTGAATCTTTGATTCTTTTAAATCAAATATGGATTCTTTTGAATCTATTTGTTTTTGAACCTTAAGGACTTGAATTCACCAACTTTTTAGTTGAAACAATTTCTTTTTGAGCATGTTTCAGGTAATCCATGAAGGGACTCTAGCTGTGTTGAAGACCTTGACCCTAGCACTGTGACCATGGCATTTGGCTTGTCTTATTTTAAAACGATTTGAACAATTTATAAGTTTTTTTGATGAATACATTTTGTCCTTATGTTGGATGTACAATTTTATTTGGGGGTTAGATCTGTTTCTAGCCCTGGTTTTCTTTAAAAATTAATGCCATGTGATGTTCTCACCTTTTGTGCTCTTATAATGGTTTGTTTCCGCTGCCATACGTAATGCTAGTCTGTGATGTCCCACCCTACCTGGGCCCGCATTGTGACAAATATTATGATTTCTTTCATCATACAAGGCACAATATTTATTGAAATAACAATCAGCCGTTGAGTGATTTGTCATATCACAAATGTGACAGTACTTGTTAAAATAACACTCAGATGTGTTATGATTGTACATATCACATATTTCACAGTACCTTTGTGGCAGTTCGAACAACATTTGCTTAACCCTAGATGTGGAAGCCATTAGATCCTTGTCTAGATTTAGGTGTAGTAAGGTTAGAATGTTGTTTTGACTATGTAAGTTTGGACTTTTGATTTTTAGGGTCTGACCTTTTAACATGTTCACAATTCTTTAACTCTTTAGATTCAAATCTTTTATGTACAGTGGAAGACTTCGGGTCTGAACCTGTTTTCAGATCAGAGTTAGATTTGATCTTAGATTTTGATGTTGTTTTAGAGATTGTGTTCATGTCAAAGGTTCCTGCTGACACAAACTTTACTGGTTTAATTTGACTTGTTTGATTGATTGGTTCAAACTGTTTTGCTTTAGGAGAAGCTTTTCTTCTTCTTTGTTTTCTTTATCTTGATGAAATTTTAGTGCTTTGGGTTTTGATAGAATCTTGAGAGGGTTCTTTATCATATTCTTTCAATTTTTGATCAATTAAGTTTGTTTCTGAAGAGCTTCAATCATCAGAACATGAAGTCTCTGATTTCTCTTTTTTAGATTTACTTTTTTCAAGTTCACCTTTCTCAAAAACACATTCACCCTTTGGAGCAAATAACTTTTTATTCTTTTGTCGAGGTTCATAAGATTTGATTTTAATTGGGTGACCATTCTTTATCTTCTCTAAATCTTTCTCTTCAAATATTTCAATGTTTATCTTTTTGATTTCACTCCCGACATTAGATTGAACATTTCTTTTCTTCTCTTGAAATTTTTTAAGCTTAGCTTTATTCTCTGGTGAATGATCATGGGCATTAAAGTTTTCAGGTAAAGTATTTGAGATAGATTCAGGCATTGGTTCATGAGTGAATCCTAAACTTGTTTTATCTTTATCTTTTCTACCATTCACCAGCTGCTTAACAATAGTTTTTGAGCTTTTCACTTTTGCTAAATCAATTTGAGTTGCTGCATGAGCCAATTTTTCTTGTTCAAGGGTTTTTGACATCTGTTCAAGTTTTGACATCTGTTCAAGTTGTTTCTTGACAAGTTAAATTTCTTTTAAAGTTTTGTTCCAAGAAGTTTGGAATGATATGATTTTATCATCAGAGATTTTGTGATCTGCTTTCAGCTTACTGTGCATTAATTCTTCTTGTTTTAGTTTATCATATATTTTGAATGAGTAGGTTCTATAGTGTTCTACTTTTAAGTGCACATTTTCTCCCTTACTTCCATTGGAATTTCTGGATAAGAGTTTGAAGATTCAGTGTCAGTTTCTGATGAAGGGTTTAAAACCTTGGGTTGTTTAGACTGTGCCATAAGAGCAACTTCTTCAGAATCTTCCTTTGGATCTGATTTGTCACTCCAGTCATAGTCTTCCTCATTATCTGAATCTCCTTATGTTTTTGAATCATTATCTTCAGACCAATCTTCAGTGTTGATTTTAGCAACAAGTGCTAGACCTGAAGTCAGATCTTCAGTAAATTGTTCTGCATAAGCACTCCAGTCATAACCATCATTTATGCTCACTACAAGTGCTTTCTTTGGTTCTTCAGTTGTCTTTGATTCTTCCTTCAATTCTGGCATTGGTAGACTCTGGTAAGGTTTCTGAAATGTCTTCTGAGTCTGTTGATGATACCTCTTACTGTTAGAGCTACTTTGACCATTTCCTCCTTGAGTTCTTGGGGCTTTGAACTCTCTAGAAAAGTGACCATAGCTGTTATAGTTAAAACAGCTTGACTTCGACTTATCAAAGCCTGTTTTATTTGCACTTGGCTTATAGTTTCTATTCACATATGAATGCTTTTGTGTTCTATATGCTATCATCACCATTTGCCAGTTTAGATCCATTTCTTCGACGTCATCTGGATCCATCTCGAACAAATCCTGCAAAATTAAATCAACTTGAGTTAAATGACTTCCGTGGTATGCTTGAAAACTTGCCATAATAGCTGTAAATGCTGATTTGGACTCTTCATCTTGTAAAAGGATGTTTATAACATCTTTAACTTTGCTAGGGTTAGCAGAGTTAGAAGATGGAGTCTCATTTTGAGTTTTAGGCATTTGAGATTTGGAGGAGACTGTGGTTGTGGCTGAGTTCAGTAGACAGGTGTGCTAGTAAAGAATCCTGCTCCCACAAACAGATCACCCTCATCTTCTGGAGTAGCTTCATCCTTAGCAAGAAAAGCATTCTCTACAGTATTTGCTGGACAAGCAACATACTTATATTGAGAAGTAGATGCAGCTCTTTCATTATTCCTTGAGCTTTCATCAATTTGCACTGACTCAATCTTTGCAATTAACAGATCAAGATCCATGGGAAACTTTTCAGTATGTTTTAACAAAGTTACTGTTTATTTCCAAGATGATGGAAGTGCATTTAGAAGTCTATCATTTAGGTCTTTAAGATCATTCTTAATCCCTAAAGTTGACATTTCTGTGATAAGTTGCACATATCTGTTCATCATCTGGTTTACAGTTTCACCAGAGATATGCTCAAATCATTCAAGTTGCCTTTTTAACTTTTGTCTTTTGAGATCTTGACTCTCTTTTCCTCATTCACAGATAACTTTCAAAGCTTTATATAAGGTGTACCCAGTTTGGTAATTCTCAAGTCTTCATAGTACTTCCAAAGGTAACCCTTTACACATGAGAGAATATGCTTTAACATCATTCTTCACCTTCTTCATATCATCCCCAAGTAATCCATCTTCTGGGTAAGGCTCTTGAGTATCTTTTGTGTATACAAAACCATCAGGACCATCAGAAGTAACAGGGATGTGAGGTCCTTTCACAATTGATTTCCATAAGTCACTATCAATTGAGTTTAAGTGATGTTTCAGCCTGGGTGACCAATTCTTGAAATCAACTTTGTTCTTCAACTTTGGTACTCTATTCTCTGAATCTTCTGACTTTGCCATTTTTTTAAGTTTCGAATTTAAGAAAATATACTATTTTTGTTGTTTTAAAGATTTGATTGAAGAAATGAAATTACAATATTTTTGTAATTTTTAATTTTTGAAAAATTTTCTAAGTGTTAGAAGAGAAGTCTTAATCTGATGCGCTTGAATAGTTAATAAACGCCCAACTTGACTTAGAAATGACTAAGGGATTGCCTTAGTGAATTTTTGAAATGCCCAAGTGTAGAAACGCCTGAACAGTATCAAAATGCCTAAACGGTTCCAAAGCGCCCAAGCAGTGATGAAACGCATGAACAGTTTCAAAGCGCCTCGTACTTAATTTCAGACAAACGTCCAAACAGTGCTAAAACACTCACAAACAGTGTCAAAACTACCAATCTAAAACGCCTAAGCAGTGTTAAAGCGTCTGAACAGTGTTCATGCGCCTAAACACTTAGGTGATTTTTCAGATGATTTCAACACTCCATACGCCTAATTCATCTTCTTCGTAACAACCTAATCTTAACAAATTTTTCAAAACTTGATTAATTGATATGAAACTCTTCAATCAAGTGTCTAATGCACCGATAATCAATCCTTTAACATAAATTTCCTTCAATCAACAACAAATGATCACACTTTTTTAGAATTAGTGTTCGACTTTTTGAAGAACTGTTCGAACTCAAATCTGACAAAAATTCAAATCTGATGATGTTAACTCATTCAATTGTGATTCAATTCATGTTTCTAGTGATGAAACACAACTGAATTCACAATCTATTGATCAATTGCTATAAAAAATACAGATTCAAGTGATTCGCAGGCTTAAATCACTGAACCGAAAGCTCTGATACCATTTGATAGGTTCAAATGGATCGATCTGTGTTAATGATGAACTACAATTGACAATAATATGCACAAAGTAATCAACTAAGCAAATTATCAGAAAAATTCATAGAGATTTCATTGATATTAGCAAAGGATTACAAGTACAGAATGAGAGAATTCTGTTGCAAAAGTCTTACCTGCAAAATACAAATAATCCTATTTATACTAATACAAGAAACAAAGGAACATATATTTACACAATAAGTCCCTATACTATGACAAAAGAACTAAAGACTAATACTAATCTTTAAGGCTCTAACAGATTGTCTTACACGCGTGCGAATCTGAGGCCCCTACTTAGTAGGATTGGCAGGGTTTAGGATGTGAAGTCGTGATTGGCTTCACATGGCATGTAGTGCATGAAAAGACTTCACGTATGAACTAATGGTTGTGATTCATATATATATTTGTGTTGAACATGTTGGTTGTTTGAGATTTGCATGAGTTGTACGATGATCTAATGTTGTATGATGACCTAGGTAGAATTTGGGTTGATGATGTGATACACGTGGATATTTTGTATGATAATTTTGTATGTTAAGTTGATATACATGATTAATCGATATTTCAATTAATATGTCACCAACGGGTCAACTAGGTTAACCTAGGATTATTAAGTTTCTCTGTGTACACGTACTTATTTACTTGTGTGTTCTAGGTAACCTTTGAAGGGTTGTCTTTGCACCTATCATCAATTCTCTTTTGTCATTATCTTTGCAGACCAGGTGAGTTCATGCCCCTCTATTTGACAAACATTCTTCTGGGGGAGGTAGGATACTTGTACTCAAACGCTTTTTTATTATTTTAAGTTGTGTACGTTTTAACATAGTGCTTAATACCTTGAAAGTCCTCCCACTTTTGGATCGTTAATAATGGTAATTAGCGGGAAATTTTGGGTAGTACTACTGGGTTTGACAAGCCCACCTCTGCGACTCGAGGTCAAACGGGTGCAATATTGTACTAAATACAACATCCGTCACGACCTGGTAAGTTGAGACGGGAGGCAACAAACGCAACACAGTCAACTTCGATCGCGAAATCACTATTGTTATTACTTGAGAACATAGACTAGCTATCTATTTCTATACACTTCTTATGTTATGCAAATGTTATTTGTTGTTGTTAAATGCAAACTCTTGAACTCACCAATCATTGTGTTGACATTTTCGTATGCTATTCTTAGGTCGTTAACTCAGCTTGTCATTAGGAGCACAAAACGGGTCCAACATGCAATCTAAGACTAATTTAAAGATATAATAGTTGGTTTGCATTTATGGATTTTAAAGTATTGGGTTGGCGCATGTTTTGCCAATTTATGTATTTTTATATTTTGAGTTTGTTTTATTTACTAAACGCTTCCGCATGGTTTTAAAGTTTCAACTTTGTTTCGTTTGTTCCAAATGATGACCAAAGAACAAATGTTGACAAGTGTTTGTTCATCGACATATACTGATGCGGATAGTCAGAACAAATGCTGACAAGTATTTGTTCATCCGCACTAACTAATGCGGATGTTCGTAGACAATTGTGCTAAGTATTTGTTCATTCGCATTTGTCAATGTTGAAGAACAATCTAAATGCTGAAGACAACAGAAGAAATGCTAATGAAGATAAAGACATCCGCATTAGTCAAAGCAGATGATAACATACAAATGCTAATTAGATTTTTGTAATTAGACTAGTATTATGATGTATAGTATCAGGGTAGTTTAGTCATTTTGTACAGGCTTTATGTCAGCCTATAAATAGAATAGAACACCATACTTTTGGGATAACGAGAATATTAGAATCTTCGATTATCATATGTTTCAGAGTTGTCAGATTTCTATATATTGCTGAAACCCTAACATTCATTGTAACTTGTCTACAATCATTAATACAAAGCATTTATTAGTATTTTTAGCATTCAATGATCCTTGATTGTGTATTTCCACTGCCTAATCACTGACTCAATCTTCATATTCGATACTTGTTTAAGTCACATCAAGAGAGAATCCATTCTTGGACCTAGCCAATTGGTATCAGAGCCTTGGTTCTTGAATTCGAACAAGATCAGTGCAGTCTTGAATGAAAATTGATTGATCTGTTGATTAAGTTGCTATTAGCAAGTTTTACACTTCTTATACGTATTCGTTCTGTAAAAATCTTAAACATCATCATCCATCACTGTCATACCAACCATAAATCATAAGAACTCCTTCGAACAGTCGATTCTCGACAAAATCAGACAAAGATATCGTCATAATAAAAAATACTGACCTAAAATCAACAAAAATCATCTCAATAGTAAGTTGTTCATGATATCAACCTACTGCTGCTACTGGCCAAAGAAAACATACATGGATACCTTGACTTTGGACTTTTTAAAAATTCTGGACATAAAATCAATCTAATCTATATTCAAACCTTCTAAAACAAGTTTATTAAAATGGATTCTGTAGGATCGATTAAGGGATGGTCACTTACAACACAACACACAATGAGGATAGAGTTTAGAACACTTAACAGATCAAATAGGGAACTGGTAACTATATGGTTTGATACTTAGAACACAAGTAAATATGAGACAGAACAAGCAAAAAATAACACAATTATCTGGTTTTCAAGAATGTTGTATATTGCTCTCAAGTTCTGTACAAGTGTTACAAAAGCATAAGAAAAGATACCAGGACATGAGATACTTTATGTAAGGATTCCTATAAGTCTGATGCAGCCAAAACATCCAAAGTCTCTCTGCAAGCATGCACTAAAGAACTGAAGTAGAATTGCTTCGGAAGTTTTACACCATTCACTAGAAATATTCTAAGTGTAAAAACTTCTGAAGCCAAGACCAATATCTTCCGAAGCCAAAAGTGAAGTCTTCCGAAGCTTCAGAGACAAAGTCTTCTGAAGCCAAATAGTGAAGACATATTTCTTCCAAAGACTTTTAGAGATATTCTAAGTGTAAAAACTTCTGAAGCCAAGACCAATATCTTCCGAAGCCAAAAGTGAAGTCTTCCGAAGCTTCAGAGACAAAGTCTTCTGAAGCCAAATAGTGAAGACATATTTCTTCCAAAGACTTTTAGAGATATGCCTTTATCTGATGTACTTTACCATAAAGCTGGACCACCTTTCCGCTGCAACTCTGTAAAGTCACCAACTTACATGAGTTGGTGAAAGGTCCGTGCTTTTGGTAACTGTACATTGAGGTCTTGAGTCCATGCTTTCTACTTTATGTACTTTTATCCTTTTTGTAATATATTAGGATGTGAGCTATGGCATGTCATAGTCACAAGTCAAAAGGCAGATATGCCTTTTGACTCTACAAATGATTTTGTTTGTGTCTAGTCAATTTTATCCAACTGGTTTTCAAAGTATAGCCGGCTGTAGGTTGTAGTATCAGTATTCCATGTTCTAGTATCTTTCTTTATGCTTTGTAACACTTGTAATAGAACTTGAGAAAGTAATATACTACATCCTTGAAACCCAATCTCTTGTGTTCTCTTGTTCTGTGTCTTACTCATTACTTGTGTTCTTAGTATCATTCTTGTGGTTAATCCAGTTTACTGTTTGATTAAAGTATGGATAATCTCCTCTTTGTGTTGTTGTGTTGTAAGTGACCACCCTTCACCGGTCCTGCAATTGGTATCAGAGCTTTTCAGGCTCTTGATATAAGATCTCACCATCTTAAGATCCCTCAAACACACAAATACTAAACTTTTCAAATAGTCACCATTTCCAAGACTGATATGGAAACTGGAACCATGAACAAGTCCCCACTGATCACTCTTGATGACTTTGATACCTGGTGTATGAGAATGGAAGGTTTCATCAGGTCTCTAGACACAAGAATGTTGGAGTCAGTTGAAAATGGACCTTTCATACCCAGCACTCCTTCTGCTACTAATGCTGGTATGATTCCTAAAGATGTGGCTAACTACTCTGATGAAGATAGGAAGAGAGTAGAGATTGACAGAAAAGCCATGACAGCTCTTCAAACTGCCCTTCCAAACTCTGTGTAAAGAGGTTTCAAGAAGTGCAAAACAGCTAAACTGCTGTGGGATGCACTAAAACTGATGTATGAAGGCTCCTCTGAAGCCAAGGAGAACAAGAAGGATCTCCTGAAGCAGCAGTTTGAAAACTTCATCTTTCAATACAGGTGAAACCATGACTTAGCAATACTTTAGGTATGTTGAGATAATGGATACCTTTGTGGATGGAGGACTTCCTCTTGAAAATAGAGACATTGTAAGGAAGTTCATGTCCTCACTTCCTAGGCAATGGACACACTATTGTCTGGTGATCAAGAGGACTGAAAATCTCAAAACTCTTACTCTGACAGAGTTATATGGGATTCTCAGTGGCTACCAGATGGAGATGAACATGTAAGGTTCATCTGGGAACTCCAACAATCAATTGGGTTCAGCCCTGCATGTGGTTGAAAGGGATAGCATAGAACCCCAACATCATCTCTATGCTACCCTGACAATTCCCCAAAGGGTCTTTTCATCACCATTTGTTCAGCAAATGGCTCTTCTCACTCATAGAGCCTAGAAGTTCTACAAGAGAACTGGAAGGAGGTTTCCAAGCAATGCAACCAGTGGAAAGTTTGGCTTGGATAAAAGCAAAGTCAAATGTTACAACTGTAACCTGATGGGCCACTTTGCTAGAGAGTGTAAGGCACCTAAAACAAATGGTGACCAAGCACAAACTAGACCAAACTACACTGAGAAAGCCCCTTAGAATGAGAAGACAAAGCAACAAGCTGATGTTGTTGTTGAAGAAGGAGTGTGACAACCGACCTCCAGGTTGTTACCCTAACCCAAGATTACTTACATCATTATCCATGCTATGAGTGCTAATAATTGAAACTATACAACCCTACTATGAAATTGGAAACAATTCTTGCTATTTGATGTTATAATTTCATGTGATTTTTACTTTTGATTTTTAACCAATTTAGGTTTCTACCTTTTTTAAAAATTAGTGTTCCGGGAATGTCAACTAGTCACCCTTACAAAATTAAACTCAAGAGCAGACAATTAAAATGTGAGCATACACACTCACACTTGCATAAATTAGGCCATGCATGCATGGGTATGCATTAGACCACTCAAATCACCTTTCCACTAAATAATACATAATACCCAATAATACAAAATTACACTACACAATATTAATTTACAATTAAAATTAAATCAAAACTCTCCCCACTACACTCCAAGATCGGCCGCCCCCTCCCTCACCACTCTCCTCTCCTCTTCACACCACCCTTCTCACCCACTCACAATCCATGCAATCTCTCCCTCTCTCTCTCCCTCTCTCCCTTATTCGAACCATCTGATCCAAACACACTCACAATCCTCACAACACTCTCCCAACAATTCTCTCTAGCTTTGTGAAGAAGAATTCGAAGACTACACCAAGAACCTTTCGGCCAAGACCAAAACCGCAAAGGAGTAGCCTTGTTCACAAGATTTGGTCACACAACCGTGTTTGTTCCACCTCTCCAGCCTTAGTTCGAGTTTCTCCATCCAAGTCCAAGGAGTTTCAAGCCATTCACGGCCATCGACACCCTCCAAACCGTGAGTTACATCGAGTGTAAGCTCAAGATGTCGGTTTTGTGACATTTCTCTTGTTTTCATCATTTAACATCTAAGAACCGTGTATTTCCTTGTTGTAGCAGAAACATCTCACCATCATCTCATTCTTAAGGAGTTCCCAACGTTCTTGAAGGGTGCTAGACTTGTGACACTTCCCGGCACATCAAGAAACTTTGATTTGGAAACCTAAGGTGAGTTCTAGTGATTCCCCTTTTTACTATTGTTTTGGGATGGAACATGCTCTACTTTTCATAAACTATGATTGTGCTTTATTTGATGATTCTATGTGGGATTTGTGGTTACCTGCTGATTCTTATATCATGATCATTAATTCTTTCGTGAACCGCTTGATTTATATGGATAGATCTATTTAGGGAATCCCCCACACACAGTGGCTTCCGTTCCAGGAAGGTTACCCCACTGAGATCCTGAGGGATCGTTGTGGCATGTAACAAGTTTTGTTAAGATTCTATGGTGAACCATCCGGGCAGGTAGGGTTCACTGGTATGGGGCTCAGTTTCTTCCTTCGGGAATATCCGGTAAAACACAACTTTAGAAGAGGCTAACCGGGACTGAGTGCAGGGTTGATTATGATTTTATTTCTCCCACGATGATAAACAATGATTATTTTTCTTTTAATCAAAGAAGGATTTATTAAGTCCTTTTGTTTTTAAACTTTAAGCACTTGAATTCACCAACTTTTTAGTTGACACATCTTTCTTTTGAGCATGTTTCAGGTAATATTTGAAGAGATCCTAGCAGCTTGAAGACCTAGACTTATCCCCGTGACATGGCATTGGCTTATTTCCTTGATGAAACATTTGAACAATTTATATTTTTTGTTGAACAAGTACAATTTCATTTTTATGGTTGATTGTAAAACTTAATTGGGGCTTGATGTGTATCTAGTCCCGTTACCTTTTTAAAACTTTAATGCCATGTGATATTCTCTCCTTTGAGCTCTTATAATGGTTTGTTTCTGCTGCCATATGCTGTTGCTAGAGAAGTCGGGAATGCCATAGTAGACCCTAGGCTACAACCTTGATACCCTAGGACTGTCCTTGTGGGAAGTGTTGGAATGATCGGGTTGGGTAAATTGATGATTACACTTGATCAACGTAATCATGAATTTACCGGACGCGTAATTTCCATCACTGATCTTTAGGTTATGGTTGGACTTTTTCTGGTTTATATTGATGATTTGAAACTAATTTTTTTTTAAAAGGGGATTTAAATGATTTTTATGATGAACTATGTTATCCGATACTACTTGAAGAAACTATTGATCTGGGCAAAACAGACAGCTATATGTTGGAATAACAGATACTATTGCCATCACTACTATTATTAGTACTATTATGTAAATCATGAGCTATGAGAAACCAAATTACTCATGATGTATTTCTTACAGGATAACGCTAATGGCTGATAAAGGAAAGGCGCCTGCTCACCCCGACGCTGAGACCGCTCCTACCGGACACCTAAGGAGAGAGAAACCCCAGACGGAGTATGAGGCGTACCTCCGGAGATGCGGACATCCAGGGTGGATATCCGTCACGTCCGAAGACACTGAGGCTTCCGAGGACTCTTCCTCCACATCACCTTCCCGAAGCCAAACGCGATCCCACTCTCCTCAAGTAGCTGCTCCGACCCTCTCACCCATCCCACCTATTGGGAATAGGGGTGCGCGTACTGTCACCCGACCCCGCAAGAGCGTTAGACCAGGATCCTCCGTATCCTTTAGGATGCCTCCTCCTCCTCCCCCGCCTGTTAGAATTCCGACAATGGTACCCCCACTGTTCGACCCTCGCGATGAGCGCCTGATGCCGCCGAGACATAGTATGTATGACGGCCCCACTGTACTGGCTGGTGATCGGTACACCCAGTCGAGTCGCCGGGCAAGTGATGTAGGACCCTCCGACGCGACACTAGATGTGATTTTGAGGACTGTTCGCCGTCATGAACTGACTGTTCAGCACGCCACTCGAACTTCTCAGTCGGCCCAGTTCCAGGCGATGATGGCTACACAGGGAGTGAAGCGTTTGGAGCAGGAGCAGAGGAAGAAGGGTACAGGGTGGTTTGGATGGCTAAAGAGGAAGTGGATGTGAGAACTTGAGTACTCAGTGGGATTTATCTGTCTGTAGACAGTAGAAGGAAACTATTTGAATTCTTATTCGAGACTATTATTTTATTATTAAGGGGGTGATGGCACCTTCCAAATTGTAAGAGCATGACTCTGATTCTATTCGTTTGGATGATACTATGTTGACTGCTTTTGAGATGCTAAAATTATTAAACTGTCTGTATTGAACTGCTATATGTTTTGTTGTGCTTTGAAATTGTCTGTGCCTTTTCTAAACTGTTGCCCAACTATTATATCATGTTTTGAATTGGACTTTTAAGGTTCCTTAGTGGGTTGTAAATATTTATGTGCATGCCATGATCCCTCTTCGAGGCATGGTGTGATAGGATAATGATGCCTAGGCTATCCGAAACAAAATTTATGAGATGCTAAACGAATCTATTTGTGATACTATCAGAATGCCGACTCGCAGAGGAACACGTTTTGGTCGACGTGGAGCCACCAGGGGCCGCCATGAGGGAGCAAGGCCTATTGGAACCCAACCTACTCCACCAGGGACTCCCCACGAGGAGAATACTAATCAAGAGAGTGATGAAAGGAATGCTAACCTCATAGCTCAGCAACTGGCCAACGCCATTCCGACTATCATTGCACAGATAAATGCAGACCGGGATAACACTACTGGTAATGAACGGCCGGTAAATGATGAGAGCCACGACGATGAAGCTGAGGAGTTAAGGAATGGGTGCTCTTACAAGACCTTTATGGCCTGCAAGCCCAAGGACTTCTATGGCACTGAGGGTGCTATAGAGACTTACAGGTGGATCGACGAAATGGAAGCCGTCTTAGACATCAGCGAGTGCAAGATGGAGCATATGGTCAGATTTGCATCACAATCTCTCAAGGGATCAGCTCTTGAATGGTGGAAGTCCTTTACCTAGATCCGTGGAAGAAACGTGGCAAATCGAATGGGTTGGACTAAATTCCGAGAGTTAATGACCAACAAATACTGCCCCATCAATCAACTCGAGAAGCTGGAGACAGAATTTTTAAGCTTGGAGATGAAGGGACCCAACTACACCGAATACATCAATCGTTTCTTAGCCCTGTCCCGACTTGTGCCACATTTGGTGACGCCAGAAGCCAAAGGTGTAGCATGGTTCATCTGGGGACTACACCCAAGAGTTAGGGGTATGGTTCGTGCCTCTCAGCTTGTGACCCTACAAGCTGCTGTCGACCTTACCAGCAGTCTAACTGACGATCTTATTAGGGCTGGATGGACTGATCAAGGAAGGGCTGATGAGAGGAAGAAGTTTGTTGGAGACAAGAGGAAGTGGTTTGAAGCAAAAAGAGCGATTGGAAGTAGCAGTGGGTCAAGTAGAAGGACATCTGAAGGAGTGAGACGTGATGATCAAGGAAGCAAAAACCGGAGATTGTATACGGGGACAAGCCCACTCTGCAGCAAGTGCAAGTTACATCATCAAGGAGAATGTAACCCGATGCCCTGTTTTAGGTGCAAGAGAACAGGCCATCTAATTAAAGACTGTACTTATGTACCGGGGAAACAATGCTACGAGTGTGGAGACCCAGGGCATATGAGGAACAAGTGTCCTAAGCTGGGTAGAGACAAGGATGCCAAACACAATAAGCCTAAGGGAAGAGCTTTCGTTATGGACCCAGCAGGAGCTCGTAGGGAACCCGACGTTGTCAACGGTACGTTCCTTGTAAATAATCGTCCCGCTACTGTACTGTTTGATACTGGAGCGACTGCTAGTTTTATCTCTAGTACCTTTAGGCAATCGATTGACTTAGATGCGTGCGCCTTGACTGATACATTTACCGTAGAATTAGCTGACGGTAATATTTTAGAAGCTATTAAAATCATTAGGGATTGCCCCCTGAATCTAAAAGGGAATATGTTTAAGATTGACTTGATGCCCATTAAGTTAGGAGGATTTGATGTGGTCGTGGGTATGGACTGGTTAGCGAAGCATAAAGTTGAAATCGTATGTGATGAGCGACTGCTCAAGATACCATTGAGCGTCGAAGAAGTGTTAGTGGTAGAATGAGAAAGGAGTAACACTCTATACCCTATGATATCTCACTTGAAAGCTACCAAGAGCTTGAAGAGGGGATGTCCAGCTTTTACAGTATATGTGATGAAAACCCAAAAGGAGAAAAAGATCGAAGAGATTTCCGTGGTTTCGGAATACCCAGAGGTGTTTCCGGAAGAACTACCAGAACTTCCTCCGAATCGACAAGTGGAATTCCAGATAGACTTGTTGCCTGGTGCTGCACCAGTAGCCAAGGCACCGTACCGGCTCGCCCCACCTGAGATGAAGGAGCTAATGGTACAAATTCAAGAACTAATGGACAAGGGATCTATACGTCCGAGTGTCTCTCCATGGGGTGCCCCGGTGCTATTCGTGAAAAAGAAGGATGGAACCCTACGAATGTGTATTGATTAAAGGGAGTTGAATAAGCTGACCATAAAGAACCGCTACCCGCTCCCGAGAATAGACGACTTATTTGATCAATTGCAGGGAGCAAGTTATTTCTCCAAAATAGACTTGAGGTCAGGATACCACCAGCTGAAGATAAGAGAAGAAGATATACCCAAAACCGCCTTCCGAACTAGGTATGGACACTATGAGTATTTGGTCATGCCCTTTGGACTGACTAATGCTTCAGCAGCATTCATGGACCTCATGAATCGCGTTTGCCGCCCTTACCTCGACAAGTTTGTGATCGTGTTTATCGACGACATACTGATCTATTCTCAAACTAAAGACGAGCACGAGAAGCATCTCAGGCTAATCCTTTAATTGCTCAAGAATGAGCAACTATATGCCAAGTTCTCGAAATGTGAATTCTGGATGCGCCAGATCCAATTCTTAGGTCATGTGGTAAATAAGGATGGGATTCAAGTTGACCCTTCCAAGATTGAGGCCATAAAGAATTGGAAGATTCCTGAAACTCCTACGGAGATAAGGCAATTCTTAGGACTGGCTGGCTATTACCGAAGATTTATAAAGGACTTCTCGCGTATAGTGCAACCTTTGACCGCACTAACCAAGAAAAACACAACCTTTGTGTGGGAGCAAGAGCAGAATGAGGCGTTTGAAACGCTTAAAGAGAAATTATGCAGTGCACCTATACTTGCTCTTCCAGAAGGAGTAGAAGACTTTGTGGTCTATTCTGACGCTTCGCGTCAAGGGCTAGGATGTGTATTGATGCAACGCAACAAGGTGATTGCTTACGCATCGAGACTGCTGAATGATCATGAGAAGAACTACACGACGCACGATCTGGAGTTGGGTGCCGTGGTGTTTGCCCTTAAGATGTGGAGGCATTACCTTTATGGCACAAAGTGCATTATCTACACAGACCATAGAAGCTTGCAGCATATCCTTGACCAAAAGATGCTCAACATGCGTCAGAGAAGATGGGTTGAGCTATTGAACGATTACGAGTGCAAGATCCGCTACCATCCTGGTAAGGCCAATGTTGTGGCGAATGCGTTAAGTCGAAAGGAAAGAGAGAAACCTCTCCGAGTACGAGCCTTAAGGATGAGTGTGTATACCAACCTTATAGCAAAATTGAAGGAAGCTCAAGGTGAGGCATTAAAGGAAGAAAAATTGAAAGAAGAAGGATTGACTGGAATGGAAAAGCAGTTGGAGATAGGGGACGATGGTACATATAGATATGGTGGAAGGACTTGGGTGCCAAAACACGGAGGAATTCGAGAAGTAATCCTCGATGAAGTACACAAGTCTAGGTATTCAATTCACCCTGGAAGTGATAAGATGTACCAGGATTTAAAGACACTTTTCTGGTGGCCGGGAATTAAGAGATCGATCGCTGTTTATGTGGGGAAATGTTTAACTTGTGCCATGGTAAAAGCTGAGAACCAAAAACCATCGGGAACGTTGCACCAACCTGAGATTCCAGAATTGAAATGGGATAATGTTACGATGGATTTTGTTACCAAGTTGCCTAGAACGTTTAAAGGCCACGATGCTATTTGGGTAATAGTGGATAGACTAACGAAATCAGCTCACTTCTTGCCGATTAGAGAAGACTACGATATGACGAAACTGGCCCAACTTTATGTCGACGAGATTGTAACAAGGCATGGAGTGCCTCTGTCGATCATCTCAGACCATGATAGCCGTTTCATCTCTCGTTTCTGGAAATCGTTCCAGCAAGCTTTAGGAACCCGTTTAGATCTTAGCACGGCTTACCATCCTCAGACCGACGGACAGAGCGAAAGAACTATTCAAACGATGGAAGACATGTTGAGAGCTTGGGTGATGGACTTTGGCGGAAACTGGGATAACCATCTTCCTTTAGTGGAATTCTCCTATAACAACAGTTACACGCGAGTATCAAAGCCGCTCCGTATGAGGCCCTTTACGGCAGGAAATGCCGATCACCCTTGAGTTGGAATGATATTGGTGACAGCCAAGTAATGGGACCCGACATAGTGTTGGAAACCACCGATAAGATCTATAAGATAAAGGAATGACTGAGAGCAGCTAGAGACCAACAGAAGAAGTACGCCGACAGGAGGCGGAAACATCTAGAGTTCCAAGTGGGCGACAGAGTGATGCTAAAAGTAGCACCGTGGAAAGGAACAGTGAGATTCGGAAAAAGAGGAAAACTAAGCCCAAGATACATTGGACCATTTGAGATAATGGCAAGAATTGGCCCAGTAGCATATAAGTTGAAACTACCCCCGGGATTGAGTCACATACACGACACCTTTCATGTGTCAAACTTGAAGAAGAGCATGGTAGACAAAACCCTGGAACTACCATTAAAAGAAGCAAGGATAAGCGACAAACTGAACTTTGTGGAAGAACCTGTGGAGATCACGGATCGTTTTGTCAAACAACTCCGGCGGAGCCGCATACCCAAGGTTAAAGTTAGATGGAACTCCAAGCGAGGACCTGAATTTACTTGGGAGCGTGAAGATGAAATGAGGAAGAACTATCCACACCTCTTCAAACCCACCTGTTCAGTCCCTAATCAGAGTTAAATTTCGGGACGAAATTTCCTAAACAGTGGGAGAATGTGACAACCGACCTCCAGGTTGTTACCCTAACCCTAGATTACTTGCATCATTATCCATGCTATGAGTGCTAATAATTGAAACTATACAACCCTACTATGAAATTGGAAACAATTCTTGCTATTTGATGTAAATTATAATTGCATGTGATTTTTACTTTTGATTTTTAACCAATTTAGGTTTCTACCTTTTTAAAAATTAGTGTTCCGGGAATGTCAACTAGTCACCCTTACAAAATTAAACTCAAGAGAAGACAATTAAAATGTGAGCATACACACTCACACTTGCATAAATTCGGCCATGCATGCATGGGTATGCATTAGACACCTCAAATCACCTTTCCACTAAATAATATATAATACCCAATACTACAAAATTACACTACACAATATTAATTTACAATTAAAATTAAATCAAAACTCTCACCACTACACTCTAAGATCGGCCGCCCCCTCCCTCACCACTCTCCTCTCCTCTTCAAATCCATGCAATCTATCCCTCTCTCTCTCTCCCTCTCTCCCTTATTCGAACCATCTGATCCAAACACACTCACAATCCTCACAACACTCTCCCAACAATTCTCTCTAGCTTTGTGAAGAAGAATTCGAAGACTACACCAAGAACCTTTCGGCCAAGACCAAAACCGCAAAGGAGTAGCCTTGTTCACAAGATTTGGTCACACTAACCGTTCGTTTGTTCCACCACCTCTCAGCCTTAGTTCGAGTTTCTCCATCCAATCCAGGAGTTTCAAGCCATTCACGGCCATCAACACCCTCCAAACCGTGATTTACATCGAGTGTAAGCCAAGATGTCGGTTTTGTGACATTTCTCTTGTTTTCATCATTTACATCTAAGAACCGTGTATTTCCTTCCTTGTTGTAACAGAAACATCTCACCATCATCTCATCTTAAGGAGTTCCCAACTTCTTGAAGGGTGCTAGACTTGTGAAACTTCCCGGCACACTCAGAAAACTTTGATTTGGAAACCTAAGGTGAGTTCTAGTGATTCCCCTTTTTACTATGTTTTTGGGATGGAACATGCTCTACTTTTCATAAACTATAATTGTGCTTTATTTGATGATTCTATGTGGGATTTTGGTTACCTGCTGATTCTTATATCATGATCATTAATTCTTTCGTGAACTGCTTGATTTATATGGATAGATCTATTTGGGGAATCCCCCACACACAGTGGCTTCGTTCCAGGAATGTTACCCCACTGAGATCCTGAGGGATCGTTGTGGCATGTAACAAAGTTTTGTTAAGATTCTATGGTGAACCATCCGGGCAGGTAGGGTTCACTGGTATGGGGCTCAGTTTCTTCCTTCGGGAATATCTGTTAAACACAACTTTAGAAGAGGCTAACCGGGACTGAGAGTGTAGGGTTGATTATGATTTTATTTCTCCCACGATGATAAACAATGATTATTTTTCTTTTAATCAAAGAAGGATTTATTAAGTCCTTTTGTTTTTAAATTTTAAGCACTTGAATTCACCAACTTTTTAGTTGACACAATTTTCTTTTGAGCATGTTTCAGGTAATATTTGAAGAGATCCTAGCAGCTTGAAGACCTAGACTTATCCCCGTGACATGGCATTGGCTTATTTCCTTGATGAACATTTGAACAATTTATATTTTGTTGAACAAGTACATTTCAATTTTATGGTTGATTGTAAACTTAATTGGGGCTTGATGTGTATCTAGTCCCTTTACCTTTTTAAAAAACTTTAATGCCATGTGATTTTCTCTCCTTGAGCTCTTATAATGGTTTGTTTCCGCTGCCATATGCTGTTGCTAGTTCTGTGACGTCCCACCCTACCTGGCCCGGGGTGTGACAATGAGGCTTTGACTGGAGCTTTCAGGTGGAAGTTGCAGGACTGGTGAAGGGATGTCATTACAACACAACAACGCACAGGGAGATTAACCAAACTTAATCAAACAGTAAACTAGATTAACCACAATAATGATACTAAGAACCAAGTAACAAGTAAGAGACAGAACAAGAGATTTGGGTTTCAAGGATGCCGTATATTGCTTTCTCAAGTTCTATTAAAAGTGTTACAAAGCATAAAGAATGATACTAGAACATGGAATACTTATACTACAATCTACAACCGGCTATACTTTGAAAGCCAGCTGGATACAATTGACTAGACACAAATAAAATCAATTGTAAATCAAAAGGCATATCTACCTTTTGACCTTGTGACTATGACTTGCCATAGCTCACATCCTTATCTATTCCAAAAAGGATAAGTACATAAAGTAGAAAGTTACAGACTCAAGACCTCAATGTACAGTTACCAAAGCATGGACCTTTTCACCAACTCATGTAAGTTGGTGACTTTACAGAGATGCAGCGAAAAGGTGTCTAGCTTTATGGAACAGTACATCAGATAAAGCATGTTACTAAAAGTCTTTGGAAGAAATTTGTCTTCATAAGATGAATCTTTGGAAGACTTTGTCTCTGAGGCTTCGGAAGACTTCATATTTCGCTTCGGAAGATATTGGTCTTGGCTTCGGAAGATTTTATACTTAGAATATTTCTAGTGCATGGGGTAAAACTTCCGAAGCATTTCTACTTCAGTTCTTTAGTGCATTGCTTGCAGAGAGACTTTGGATGTTTTGGTTTGCATCAGACTTAAAGGAATCCTTACAAACTCCCCTAGGCTGATGCTACCAAAACATTTAGAAGATCTTCAGATGTTAGTAGTCTTCTACACAATCATGACCATACCCTTCTACATTAGATGGTCAGGATCATTCAGACTTTCATAGTATCATCTCATCTTAAAGAGATCATGCAGAGGTAAGTTGATTATGTCTTGCCATGTATAAAACATTCTCAACACCTTGATCTCTGATTACATGCCATCTTTCTGGATTGGTAGAGAAGGTCCAGGATAAGATGGGTGTCTCAGCTGTAAGAGAGCCACTTGTATTGGAGTTGATTGGGCTGCCTCTTCATGCATTTCGTCAGGTTGATCTGACTCAGCCTGAGGTGTAGAGGTAGATGATTTAGGCTTCTTCTTCATAGACTTTGCTTTAGAAGCCATCCTCTTCTTCCTCTTAGATGACTTTAACTGAGAAGACTGGTCTGCAGCACCTTGTTGATCATCCTTGTCTTTCTTAGTTTAGTGTTCCTCCCCTTACAGGTTCTGAAGGAGAGGGAGTTTGCCCTGCTATGGATCAAAATATGAAGCTTGCTGAGGCTCAGCAGGAGGTCCGGGTGTGTTTGTCTCGGTTGTCAACCATAACCTCCACTTCAGGTAGGACTTGACTTGGAAGAGAGTGTAAGTCAATCAGTTCTCCACTCTTGATCTTCTGCTGCTTGATTCCCTTATATGCTCATCCATTGTGGATAGAGACATAGGCCAGTCTCCTTCCGGAGAATCCATACAACTTCAAGAAACTCATCATCCTTTGTCTGTCAACAGATTTCTTCATACTCTTTTGGATGATGGCTCTTGACTTTGAAGCTTCTTCTTCCTTAGCTTCTTCTTAGTTGGCTTTTCTCTTTGACTAACTCAAGCTCAAGTTGTTTTAAGTACTCAAACTCAACAAAGTCATAGGACAAGGGAAGAGGTGTATCTGCCTGATAGAAGCCTGTGGCACTCAGGTAGTTGATCATTTTGATCCTATCTTCTTCTTTGTCTACCTGAGGTTCTTGTTGAACCACATCTTCTTGTACAGGGCTTTCTTGAACTGGGGAGAGAGTAGGAGCATGCTTGTAGAGTCTTTTCTGTCTCTTCTCCTCTTTGAATTGGAGAAGTAACCTTGCATACTCTTTTTCTTTCATCTCTCTTGACACTTCCATGTTAGCCAGTTCATTTAGTTGTTCTAAGGGGAGAGAAATGATTTCATCAATGTCATAGTTCCTGGTCTGCAAGTAAGTAGTCCTGACTGCCCTTAACTTATCATCTTGATTATTTGGTCTGGGGGCAGCCCTGATTGCAGCTTGCATAAAACCTGAAGACCCAGAGGAACTTTCTCCCCTTAGCTTCCTTTTCCTCTCTCTCTCCTCCTCCTCAATTTCCTCAGGAATCAAAATCCTTTTTCCTTTGTCACCAACAGACCTTGTGACTCAGGGTGGATAGAGGTTTGGCCTTCATTGCTTGGTGTAGCATCCATGCTCTGGCCAGAAAGAGGCTGAGAAACACCTTCACCAGCAGGTGTCTCAGAGGGAATGTGGATCTCTGCAGTAGTTGATGATGATGAGACAAGGGTCTCAGGTTCTGCCACTGGGCCTTCAGTCAAGGTTTCCCCTATGAAACTAATCTTAGGGTCTACCTCAACATCCAGTTGACCGATGGCATTACCTGATTGCCTAAGTCTCCTTCTTAAGCTAAACTCTGCAGTGATCCTGTCTTGGATTCTTTGAGCCAATCTGTCAGCTTGTCTTGAGTTGCTTGGGTTGACTAGTGGCATGTTGACTAGATCCATACCTTCATAGAAGTTCAAAATTTGAAATCAAATACTTCTTGTTGCCCTTGAACTCTGTGAAGAATAAGGGCTCTTCTATCAGTATCATACCTCCACCTTATGATGTAGTTTGAAGTTCCTTGAGGTGGGGATGACATAGCCTTGGTATACCTTCCTCAAAGAGACTCCTGATGATAGAGTCTATAGAGTCCACGTTAATGTGAGCTTGAGGAAGTTGCTGAGAATGCACAATTGCAAGTGAGGTTCTGTGGCTGCAATGACTTTCTCCCCCTTTATTGGTAGCATCACCCACTTGCATAGGTGAGCTGGAGGATAAATCAATCACATCCACAGGTTCTTGTGTTCCTGGTTGAGCTCTTCTTAAAGGTCTCCCAACTAGTTTTTCCTTAAGATATGAAATCTCAAGTTGCTGATCATTGACCCTGTTGTGTAAGGTAGTCACCTGAGATTCAAGGTGACTGACCTTAGAGACTAGGTAAGTGCATGTTATAGACAATTTGTGCACTATTAGTCTCAGGTTCCCTCCTTCATCAGAAGAATCATTGGGGGATGAGATGATTGGACCAAAGTCCTCTCTCTCACCACCAGCTTGAGGTTCTTGGCTGCTGGTTTTCCTCTGCTCACTGGCAATCTCAGTTGAGATGTCAGTGGGCTGAGTTGCCATGGTTGAGGTCTTAATGATGTAATCACTTGCAGAAGTGAGAGCCTCTTCCATATGGACATCCTGAACAGGTTCAAAAGTGTCCACCTTAGTTATAGGTGACTGATGTGGGCTAGACTGAGGAGACTCAGGAGTACTCATCTCTCTTTAAGTAGGGGAAGAGAAGAGAGACTCATGGTACTCATGATCCTAAGTCTTCATCAGTATAGAAGGATAGGTTGGGAATGGGTTGATTTAGATCTAAAGGCTGGGATGGTAACTGTCCCCTGAAGGTTGTTCACTTGAGTGTTGAGACTCAGAGTGAGCATGAGGAACCTCAGCCCTGATAGTTGAAGAGATGGGAGTGGTTTGCTCCTCAGGGGAAGTGGGAGCTCTAGTGTCCACTTCCTCCTGTAAAGGTGAGTATATGGGGACCTGCACAGACTCAATAGCTTGAGTAGGGGTTTGTTTGGATTTTCTTTGGTAGGTGAGGGTTACTTGAGGCCTTTTTAGTGGTAGAGAGATAGAAGGTGTGGGTTCAACACTAGCTTGTGTTTCTAGGTTGTCACCTTGAGCAATGAGCTCTAACATTTTATGGACAAGGGGTGTTTCTACCCCTGAGAAGCCTACAGTTGGCTTCTTCATGATTTTAAAGATGCCGGGCTTCATCTGTCCCAATTTAAGAATATTATCTGTTTCCCTCAACTATGAGCCCAGTTCACAGTTGAGAATGTGTTGAACATATCTAGGAAACATATAATACTCTAAGGAGTCCAAGTTAGCAAGTAAATTGGTATAGACAAATTGAGAGTACCTGAACTTGACCCCTTGAACCATTCCATGCACTATGAAGGAGAGATCCTCAGGAATCTGGTCCCACCCTCCATGCTTGTTTGACAAGCTGTGGATAACCACATGGAGTAGGTATTTCCACTGGGATGAGACCTTCCCTTTCCTGAAGCTCTTTACAGAGAAATCTCCCTCATAGCCGATCTGCTCAAAGGTTTGATTGACAGCTTCCTTTGGGAAGGACAACTCACCTTCTTCATCATCCAGCTGCAAATGAGTGTTGATGATGGCCGGAGTGATGAAGATTGTCCTCCCTTGCACTATGGCAGACAGTGCCTTCTCCCCATCCATGCTGACCTCTTGGCAGGTCTTCCAGAATTCAAGCGGATGATCCTCATATAGAGTAGGATCAATGGTCAGGGAGGTGAAGTAATTTGATAGAGCTAAGAACTGGCAAATCTCTGAGAAACTTTCATCTTTCTCAGAGCTTAACAGAGCAACCTGGTTATGTTGCCTATGAAGTTGCATGGAGAAATCTGGGTTGTTTCTGCGGTTAAGGTTGGCCATTTGAGAAGCTTAAGGTTGAAGAAAGGTAAAAAGCAAAGGCGGTTTAGAAATTTGGTTTGAGGAATATTTGAATTGAAGAAGATAGTGAGGAAGAGGGGGAACCGTTGGGTATTTATGTGAAAAGGGATTTGAACCAAAGTTAATGAAAGAGGATAAACTTTGAAATCCGAAAGTCGGTCCCACCTCTGAAAAAGTAGTTTACTTTTGCTCAAAAAGTAGTTTTCTTGGAATTCGAAAAGCTTCCGAAGGTAAATTATCTTCGGAAGTTTTAATGAAAGAGCTTCCGAAGCTAAAATGACTTCTGAAGATTTTCTTGAGTGTCTTAAAAAATTTTGCTTCGAAAGAGAAATAAACACTTGAATGCTTTGTATATAAGACAACAAAGCTTCCGAGAGTTAATTTTGCTTCGGAAGGAAAAAGTCCTTAAAAACAAATAAGTGTCTGAGACAAGTATTTAAGCTTCGGAAGATAGATTTAGACTTCTTCCGAAGGTAAAATTTCTTAGACAGTTATTTATTTTGAAGACATGATTTTCTTTCGAAGGTAAAAATATATCTTTCGAAGGATAAGAAAATTTCAAAATCTAAGGAAAGTCTTCAAAAAGGATTTGATATCCAAAGAAAACATGAGCTTATGAAAGTGATGAACTAGACAACTTAGGACACACATATTTTAAGAAATAATTATAATTAGTTTTAAGAAAAGATCTACTCAAAGTTAATCATCCCAATAGCTGATATTAGATATTTAAATCTATGTTCATCAAAAGCTTTTGTAAACAGATCAGCATATTGTTCATCTGTATGAACTTTGACTAGTTTAATTAATCCCTTTTCATAGTTATCTCTTATTAAATGATACCTGATATTGATGTGTTTGGTCCTTGAGTGCTGCATAGGGTTCTCAGTGATAGAGATAGCACTATTGTTGTCTATGTGGATAGGAGTCTCCTTGAAGTTAAATCTATAGTCTAGCATCTGATTTTGAATCCAAAGCACTTGAGCATAGCAACTTGCAGCAACAATGTATTCAGCCTCAGCAGTTGATGCAGACACACAGGATTATTTCTTGCATTTCCATGAGACAACCCTGCCACCAAGGAATTGACATCCCCCAGATGTAGACTTTGCAGTCATGTTACAACCACCATAATCACTATCTGTATAAGCATACAGATTGAAGTCAGGATTCTTTGAATACCATAAACTAAGTGTTGAAGCACCTTTGAGGTATCTTATAATCCTTTTGACAGTGATGAGGTGAGACATCTTAGGGTTGGCTTGATATCTTGCACAAAGACATGTAGCAAACATGATATCAGGCCTGATAGTTGTAAGATACATAAGAGACCCAATCATAGCCCTGTATAAATGTTCATCTACACACTCCCCCTCAAGATTAGGTCCAAGGGAGTGGTTTTGGCTATGGGTGTCTTAGCAATCTTACAATCAGTCATGTTGAACCTCTTGAGTATGTCTAACATACTTTGACTGACTTATGAAGATGCCATCTTCAACTTGCTTCACTTGAATTCCCAGAAAGAAATTAGTTCTCCCATTGCACTCATTTCAAATCTGTCTTTCATCAGCTTCTCAAAGTCTTTGCAGAGCTTTGGATTAGTTGAACCAAAGATGATGTCATCTACATACACTTGAACTAGCAATAAGTCATTTCCCTGTCCTTTGATGAAGAGAGTTCCATCTATAGTACCTCTCCTGTATCCATGTTTACAAAGATACTCAGACAATGTCTCATACCACTTCCTGGGTGCCTGATGCAGCCTATAAAGAGCTTTGTCAAGCTTGCAGACATAATCAAGATGATCAGGGTCTACAAAACCAGGTGCCTGTTTGACATACACCTCTTCATCAATCACTCCATACAGAAAAGCACACTTTACATCAAGTTGAAAGACCTTGAAGTTCTTGGATGCAGCAAATGCCAGGAATATCCTAACAGCTTCTAATCTTGCTATAGGAGCAAAGACATCAGTGTAGTCAATCCCTTCTTCTTGTGTGTATCCTTGAACAACTAGTCTTGCCTTGTTCTTGATGATAATGCCTCTATCATCCTTCTTATTCCTAAACACCCATTTGGTTTCAATGGTAGTCTTCCCATGAGGAAGAGGACAAAGGTTCCAATCTTTTTGCCTTTTGAATTGAAGCAACTCTTGTTGCATAGCTTCAACCCAACTTCCATCCTTTAGAGCCTCATCAACTTTCTTTGGCTCTAACTGGGATAAGAAAAAAGAGTGAAGACAAACATTTGCTTCATGGGTTTGTCCTCTTGTTCTTACCCCTGTGACAACATCTCCAATGATGTTTGTGGTGGGGTGAGACTTGTGGATCCTAAGCTGAGGGATCACAGCAAGTTGCCAGAAAGATCCAAATTTGAAAAATTTAGATCTAGCATAGATGATTCACCCTCCACATCACCACACTTATCAAGATTTACTTGATCCAATGAGTGTGTGACATCATTGATGTTGTCATCTATGTGTGGTTATTAGCATCAAGGAATTCCTGATCACTTTCACCATCACCATTGTTGTCTTCCACAATTGAGGTATCTTTATCTGGTTTTGGAGCCTCTGAGCTGGAATTTGAAGGCACCCCAGATGTATCAACTGAATTTGTCATTGTAGTGCTGATAGAAACCTCATTTGCTGAAGTAGTCCAACTGGAGCTGAAGATGTATGAGTTGAAGGTCTTCCTAGCTCAAATCTTGCATCAGGATCACCTATATTAAAATTTTCTGCAGATCCTAAACATTCTAAAAAGATTGTTAAAACAGTTGGTAACTAAATCAAGATCAAATAGCCAATCAGGACCAGAACCAGCCACACAGGGTGTGTGTTCATTGAAAGTCACATTGGCTGACTCTTCAACAATTCTAGTTCTGAGATTGTATACTCTATAAGCCTTAGCTTGGGAAGAGTATCCAATGAAATGTCCATCATCTGATTTCTCAGCAAACTTGGCAATTTGATCTTTGGTATTCAAGATGGTGCAAGGATATCCAAATGACCTGAGAAAACCAATGAAAGGTTTTCTCTTGTGCCAAAGTTCATAAGGAGTCTTACCATGTGTCTTAACTACTAACACTCTGTTTTGCACATAGCAAGCAGTATTTAGTGCCTCTGCCCAGAAGGTGATGGGCAGTTTAGAGTCAGACAACATAGTTCTTGCAGCTTTAATTAGTGTCTTGTTTCTCCTCTCAGCAACACCATTTTGCTGAGGAGTCCTGGGAGCACTATATTGTCTTGTAATACCTTTTTCATCACAAAATGTATCAATGATTTGATTCTTGAATTTAGTCCCTTGATCACAATTTATGGTTTTGACCTTGTGACCACTTTGATTCTCAATTTTTAAGATGAAATTCTTAAGAATCTAGGGGTTTCATCCTTAGTTCTAAGAAAGAAAACCCAAGTGAATCTTGTAAAATCATTTGTGATCACTAAACAATAAGAGGTCCTTCCTAGACTCATTACACTAGTGGGGCCAAAGAGATCCATATGTAATAAGTGTAGGGGAGTAGTGATGGAGTTCCTTTCCTTAGGCTTGTGAGATACCTTATGTTGCTTCCCTTTCAGGCATGCAACACAATGATCATCACTTGTAAACTCTTTCTTTGGCATTCCAGTTACCAAATCATGTTTAATTAGTTTATTCATGTTCTTAAAGTTTACATGGCACATTCTTTTATGCCATTAGAAAGACTCATCACTATTTGCTTTAGATAGAAAGCATGAAACTTTTCCAGAGGGAGATGTTTCTTGCAAATCCATCTTGTACATGTTCCCTTTCCTGGGGGCTCTAAGCAGGAGGTGCTCATGAGGAATGACCACTCCAGGCTTGAGAACAATGCACTCATGCTCAGTAAAGAGCATGTTATGACTCTGATCACAAAATTAGGATACACTCAGAAGATTGTACCCAAGCTCCTTGACAAAGTTTACCTTTTCAATGCTGAGCTTACCATTTATGACCTTGCCCCTTCCAAAAAAGTAACCACCTTCATCTCCTCCAATAGCAACTGGTCCTCCATCAATCCTCTCAAAGTTATGGAGTAGTGACCTATTGCCTGTCATGTGCCTGGAACAGCCACTATCAATGATCCAGACATTCTCGTTTGTCTTGAGCTGTTCCTGCACAAAGAAAATGATTAGTTACATTTGGAAACTCAAGCCTTACTTGTCTTGGGCTCACTAAGTATAATAGAAGGTAATGCAACCGTAATAGATCCTATGGTTGTGCTAGAGGGATCTTGAGCTGTTGTTGATGGAGAAACTTCAGTCACTTGGTCTTTCTTAGACTTCCCCACCACCTTTGGAGTCTTGGACTTGACCTTCAAAACCTCAAAAGGTTTTGGGACTTCGGAAGTTTTGATGACTGAACCTTCGGAAGATTCTACTGTCACTGCAGCAGACTTCAGTGCTTCGGAAGAATTCCTTTCTTCCGAGACCAACTTTTCTTCCGAAGGTAATTTTCCATTTGCCTCTTTCTTTGATTTGGAGCTTCTGAAGGAAACAGATTTTCCTTCCGAAGCTTGAATCTTCTTGAAACTCTTTGAAGTCTTTGTCTTGGTCATATGGACAGTACTTTTAGGATTGTATGGACAATCCTTAGCAATGTGAGAGGTACTTTCACACATGACACATAACATTTTCTTCTTCACAAGAGTATCCTTATGAGAGCAAGATTGTCTTTGGTCACATCCCTTCTCCACCCTCATCTTTGCAGATGCTAAGACAGTTCTTATGGGTTGTGAACTGTTCTTGGAGTTTGATGGTCCAGGCTGTGCAGCAGTGGTACACAGCAGATCAGTGTTCTTCATGGTACTGAGATGATTTGAACAAGAACCAGAACTCTTAGCTGAAGAGTTTGGTTGATGTCTTCAGTCTTTACTACTTTAAACTCTGCAGAGATAAACACTTGTTTCTACTTAGAGTCAAAAGTAGCTTGATCTCTTGAGCCTTCTTTCCTTTTCTTTTGCTCTTCCTGATCAAGTTCTTTCTCATTGACTTGGTCATCACAGTAATCTTCTTCTCCTCAGAAGGATAGTGGCCCTTCTTAGAATCCTCCTCTTCACTCTTCTCAGAGGAATTCTTCACTATCTCTTCTTCATCCTCTTCACTTATAGGATCTATGAGAGGAAACTCTTCTTCACAAGTTCCACACCTAGGAGATCTTACAGACAAGATTGTATGTGGAGGAGCTATCTCATTGGATCCCAGTCCCTGTCTATTTTGATAACACACCTTGTTGTGCAGGGATGAGGATATCATGTTCTTGAAGGTCTCTTCTTCAAGAACACTCTTTTCTGCCCTTGCTTTGCTGATCACAAGCTCAGCCTGGCACTCAGTCAGCTTGGTTATGAGATCTTGGATTTGAGTCCTAAAATTTGTATGCTCATGTTTTAGAACTTAAATGGTTTTCTCTAAGTCTTCTATCTTAGTTTATAATCATTTTTAGACTTTCTAATATCAGATTTTAAAATGTTTAAGGACTCAAGATCAGATCTCATTTCCAAGTTATAGGACCTATATCTCTTAACTTTAGCAATGCATTCACGAGTACAGAGATGTTCCAATACCTTGGCTTCATCATGATCTACCATTAGTTCTTGGTTTGGAGAGGCATCTTCCACCTGAAAGCTCCAGTCAAAGCCTCCTTCTTCAACGGCAACAGCAGCTTGTTGCTTTGGCTTCTCATTCTGAGGGGCTTTGTTAGTGTAGTTTGGTCTGGTTTGTTCTTGGCCACCATTTGTTTTAGGTGCCTTACACTCTCTAGCAAAATGGCCCATCAAGTTACAGTTGTAACACTTGACTTTGCTTTTATCCAAGCCAAACTTTCCACTGGTTGCATTGCTTGGAAACCTCCTTCCAGTTCTCTTGTAGAACTTCATGGCTCTATGAGTGAGAACAGCCATTTGCTGGACTATTTCCATATATTCCAGATCATCTGGATGGATACAATCCAAGTCTTCAAGAGTGAAAAGAGAGTTGCCACAACTTTCATCAGAAGACACAAAGGCTTGAGAAGAGCTTGTCTCTTGGAATGGGCTTCCTTGAGTGTAGTTCTCCCTGGGTGTCTCTGGGAAGGTGATGAAAGGACCCTTTGGTGAGTTATCAGGGTAGCATATGAGATGATGTTGGGGTTCTATGCTATCCCTTTCAACCACATGCAGGGCTGAACCCAATTCATTGTTGGAGTTGCCAGATGAACCTTGCATGTTCATCTCCATCTGGTAGCCATTGAGAATCCCATATAACTCTGTCAAAGTAAGAGTTTTGAGATTTTCAGTCCTCTTGATCACCACACAATAGTGTGTCCATTGCCTAGGAAGTGAGGACATGAACTTCCTTACAATGTCTCTGTTTTCAAGAGGAACTCCTCCATCCACAAGGGTATCCACTATCTCAACATACCTAAAGTATTGCTGAGTCATGGTTTCACCTGTTTTGAAGGTGAAGTTTTCAAACTACTGCTTCAGGAGATCCTTCTTGTTCTCCGTGGCTTCAGAGAAGCCTTCATACATCAGTCTTAGTGCATCCCACAACTGTTTAGCTGTTTTGCACTTCTTGAAACCTCTGTACACAGAGTTTTGAAGGGCAATTTGAAGAGCAGTCATGGCTTTTCTATCAATCTCTACTCTCTTCCTATCTTCATCAGAGTAGTTAGCCATATCTTTGGGGATCATACCAGCACCAGTAGTAGAAGGAGTGCTGGGTATGAAAGGTCCATTTTCAACAGATTCCCACATTCTTGAGTATAGAGACCTGATGAAACCTTCCATTCTCATACACCAGGATCAAAGTCATCAAGAGTGATCAGTGGGGACTTGTTCATGGTTCCAGTTTCCATATCAGTCTTTGAAATGGATGCCATTTGAAAGTTTAGTATTTGTGTGTGTGAGGGATCTTAAGATGGTGAGATCATATATCAAGAGCCTGAAATGCTCTGATACCAATTGCAGGTCCGGTGAAGGGATGTCAATTACAACACAACAAGACAAAGAGGAGATTAACCAAAATTAATCAAATAGTAAACTGGATTAACCACAATAATGATACTAAGAACACAAGTAACAAGTAAGAGACAGAACAAGAGATTTGTGTTTCAAGGATGCAGTATACTGCTTTCTCAAGTTCTATTACAAGTGTTACAAAGCATAAAGAAAGATACTAGAACATGGAATACTTATACTACAACCTACAACCGGCTATACTTTGAAAGCCAGCTGGATACAATTGACTAGACACAAACAAAATCAATTGTTGAATCAAAAGGCATATCTGCCTTTTGACCTTGTGACTATGACATGCCATAGCTCACATTCTTATCTATTACAAAAAGGATAAAGTACATAAAGTAGAAAGTTACAGACTCAAGACCTCAATGTACAGTTACCAAAAGCATGGACCTTTTCACCAACTCATGTAAGTTGGTGACTTTACAGAGATGCAACGGAAAGGTGTCCAGCTTTATGAAACAGTACATCAGATAAAGCATGTTACTAAAGTCTTCGGAAGAAATCTGTCTTCATAAGATAAAGCTTCGGAAGACTTTGTCTCTGAGGCTTCGGAAGACTTCATATTTGGCTTCGAAAGATATTGGTCTTGGCTTTGGAAGATTTTACACTTAGAATATTTCTAGTGCATGGTGTAAAACTTCCGAAGCAATTCTACTTCAGTTCTATAGTGCATTGCTTGCAGAGAGACTTTGGATGTTTTGGTTTTCATCAGACTTAAAGGAATCCTTACAAAGATGCTTCTCCAAACCAAGCACTAATGGCAGATCATGATGAAGCCAAGGTATTGGAACATCTCTGTACTCTTGAATGCATTGCTAAAGTTAATAGATACAGGTCCTATAACTTGGAGATGAGATCTGATCTTGAGTCCTTAAGCATTTTAAAATCTGATTTTAGAAAGTCTGAAAATGATTATAAACTAAAGATAGAGGACTTAGAGAAAACATTTCAGTTCTAAAACATGAGCATACATATTTTAGGACTCAAATCAAAGATCTCATAACCAAGCTGACTGAGTGCCAGGCTGAGCTTGTGATCAGCAAAGCCAGGGCAAAGTGTTCTTGAAGAAGAGACCTTCAAGAACATGATATCCTCATCCCTGCACAACAATGTGTGTTATCAAAATAGAAAGGGACTAGGATCAAATGAGATAGCTCCTCCACACACAATCTTGTCTGTAAGATCTCCTAGGTGTGGAAATTCTGAAGATGAGCTTCCTCTCATAGATCCTATAAGTGAAGAGGATGAAGAAGAGATAGTGAAGAATTCCTCTGAGAAGAGTGAAGAGGAGGATTCTAAGAAGGGCCACTATCCTTTTGAGGAGAAGAAGATTACTGTTATGACCAAGTCAATGAGAAAGAACTTGATCAGGAAGAGCAAAAGAAAAGCAAGGAAGGCTCAAGAGATCAAGGCTACTTTTGACTCTAAGCAGAAACAAGTTTTTATGTCTGCAGGATTTGAAGTAGTAAAGACTGAAGACATCAACCAAAATTCTTCAGCTAAGAGTTTTGGTTCTTGTTCAAATCATCTCAGTACCAAGAAGAAGACTGATATGCTATGTACCACTGCTGCACAGCCTGGACCATCAAACTCCAAGAACAGTTCCAGACTGATCTGGGCTATGAGGGAGATTTCTCTGTAAAGACCTTCAGGAAAGGGAAGGTCTCATCACAGTGGAAATACCTACTCCATGTGGTTATCCACAGCTTGTCAAACAAGCATGGAGGGTGGGAACAGATTCCTGAGGATCTCTCCTTCATAGTGCATGGAATGGTTCAAGGGGTCAAGTTCAGGTACTCTCAATTTGTCTATACAAACTTGCTTGCTAACTTGGACTCTTTAGAGTATTATATGTTTCCTAGATATGTTCAACACATTCTCAACTGTGAACTGGGCTCATAGTTGAGGGAAACAAATAATATTCTTAAATTGGGACAAATGAAGCCCGACATCTTTAAAAATCATGAAGAAGCCAACTGTAGGCTTCTCATGGGTAGAAACAGCCCTTGTCCCCAAAATGTTAGAGCTCATTGCTCAAGGTGACAACCTAGCAACACAAGCTAGTGTTGAACCCACACCTTCTACCTCTCTACCACCAAAAAGGCCACAAGTAACCCTCACCTACCAAAGAAAATCCAAACGAACCCCTGCTTAAGCTATTGAGTCTGTGCAGGTCCCCATATACTCACCTTTATAGGAGGAAGTGGATACTTGTGTGTTCATGATTTGAACATGAACATGAGCTTGGATCTTAGGATTCATGTTGATGATAACAAGAATTCAATGATTAGTTGCTAAAATATAATAAATGATGATGATGATGAACATGAAGAACACTTACAATGATGATTAATGCTTGATGTTTATTGATATATTGTTGAAATCATCATTCAAAAGAATGATGATATATTGTTGAAATCATCATCCATGAGGGATGATGATATATTGTTGTTGGTGATAAAACCTAATTCACCCTAACAAGTGGTGAATTAGTCACACTATACAAGGATGACATATGTTACAATATATACTAATCTAGAGATTACAATAATTACAAAATAAACCCTAGACTTATATTTTTTTGCTATTGTTCTTCAAAACTTCAACTTCAACAAACTTGAAATCTTCAATTTCTTCCAAGGTTAGAATTCCCAACAATACTCCCCCTAAATTGTAGATTTCCAAAGTGAGTTGAAGTTTGATCTTGTTTTGTTGAATAGATGTCCAAAGTCAAGAATGTTGTTGTTGATGCGGAAGCGAAATCTTCAAAATTTTGAACATTCAATTTTGTTTTGATGTTGGAGGCCCAATTAACTAAATCCGACACACCTTTTCTTGTTTTATGTAGAAGCCCAAATAAGTAAATCCGAGCCCACCTTTTCTTGTTTTTATGTTTGTGGCCCAAACAATTAATCGAGTCCACCTTTTCTTGTTTAAATGACAAGCCCACGAAACAAACTCAAAGTTGTTCACGAGCCCATTTGCAACACTAGGTTGCAAACCCTTGTTTATCCAAGAAACCCTAATTAGGGAAGCCCTAATTAGGCATCCCTAATCACAAAAACGGCAGCCTTAACCAAGTGAGCTGCTCACGGCAGCCTTCAAGTTTTGGCAGCCTCTTTGGTTGCATCTTTGATGCACAAGTGCGGCTTTCTTTCGATTGCCAAGGACCCGTATTGATTATATTGCAGCGGTAAAGTGACAACCCTAATTGGGTAGGCCCTTTAGTCGCATGATACACAAGTAGCAGCGATTTTGGCAGCCACTTTGGGGCGACACAAAGCTGCCGATTTTTGGCAGCCACGTATTGATCGATTCATATATTGTTGAGATGATTGTTGAGTTAGATGAACCGCAAATATTGATGTTGATTTTGCATCCATACACACCCATTGTTGATTCAATTCAATCAATAATTTTAGCAACCGAACCATGAAAACTCATCACAATCAATATGAATCCACAACTCTCGCTCTGATACCAATTGTGTGTTCATGATTTGAACATGAACATGAGCTTGGATCTTAGGATTCATGTTGATGATAACAAGAATTCAGTGATTAGTTGCTAAAATATAATAAATGATGATGATGATGAACATGAAGAACACTTACAATGATGATTAATGCTTGATGTTTATTGATATATTGTTGAAATCATCATTCAAAAGAATGATGATATATTGTTGAAATCATCATCCATGCGGGATGATGATATATTGTTATTGGTGATAAAACCTAATTCACCCTAACAAGTGGTGAATTAGTCACACTATACAAGGATGACATATGTTACAATATATACTATTGTTCTTCAAAACTTCAACTTCAACAAACTTGAAATCTTCAATTTCTTCCAAGGTTAGAATTCCCAACAATACTAGAGCTCCCACTTCCCCTGAGGAGCAAACCACTCCCATCTCTTCAACAATCAGGGCTGAGGTTCCTCATGCTCACCCTGATGAGCTTACAAGCCCAACTGCCTTAAGCCTTCACTCTGAGTCTCAACACTCAAGTGAACAACCTTCAGGGGACAGTTACCATCCCCAGCCTTTAGATCTAAATCAACCCATTCCTAAACTTTCATTCTATACTAATGAAGACTTAGGTTTCAGTGAGTACCATGAGTCTCTCTTCTCTTCCCATACTCAAAAAGAGATGAGTACTCCTGAGTCTCCTCAGTCTAGCCCACATCAGTCACCCATAACTGAGGTTGATACTTCTAAACATGTTCAGGATATCCATATGGAAGAGGCTCTCACTTTTGCAAGTGATTACATTATTAAGACCTCAACCATGGCAACTCAGCCCATTGACATCTCAACTGAGAATGTCAATGAGCAGAGGAAATCCAGCAGCCAAGAACCTGAAGCTGGTGGTGAGAGAGAGGACTTTGGTTCAATCATCTCATACCCCGATGATTCTTCTAATGAAGAAAAGGGGAATCTGAGACTAAAGGTGGAAAAACTATCAAAAACATGCTCCTATTTAGTCTCTAAGGTTAGTCACCTTGAATCTCAGGTGACTACCGTTCAAAACAGGGTCAATGATCAGCAACTTGAGATATCTTATGTCAGGGAAAAACTGTCACACCCCAAAAAATCGCAGCGGAAAGTCGCGTGACGTGGTGGTAACGGAAGTTGGAGTTGACCCAACTTTCATAGTCAAACGTATACTAAAATGTTATTAGTTATTGAAACCATAAGTCAACATCATACGAGTACTTGGTTAATCTACATTAAACATTTTCAGTAGTAACGAATACTACTTTTATTACACAAACTTAGTTTTATTTTTAAAAGAAAAACATTGATAACGTTTGACCCTTCCAAAGACAAAGTTCCGGGAATCCATATTGAGCTCACCTATAACCCTGAAAAGCACGAAGGGTAATAAAGTCAACATAAAGTTGGTGAGCTTTCGGGGTTTTGTAATCTTGCAACCATTCATCTCTTTTAAAAATCATATGATGAAACAAGGCATAATATAATCCACATAGACTAGCTAGGTACTATGTTATTTAGGTCATAAGCCCATAATCAAACCAAGAAACACGTCGTTGCCCCACAACTATCCAGACATATAAATTCTCTCGCCACAACCTGACCAGTGCGACTGGTCGCGAGAGCGGGCCATTCTAACCCGATAGATCTACCAATATATTCTGTGGCCTCACCCCTGAGGTTAATGATTATAGGGGGATTTAGAACTCAATAGTATATAGATCCATACTATGATTCAAACTTATACCCTCATAATATATATTATCCCGTTTAACTCATCACATACTTTAAAGAATCGTTCCATGCTTTTCCCCCAAAACAATTTAAAATACATTTAAAAATGGGGCCGAAGGACTCACCTTGAGTGTGATTTTCGGAATGAACCAATGTGCAATGCTTTTCAATAGTAAACCCTAATCATAAGCATTACGATTAATATGTGATAATTCATGCTTAAGAATGCATTTCACCCATTCTATTTGATTGTTTTTAAAATGGCATGTTTTTATTTAAAAGAAAAATGTATATTTTTGTAAATGGAAATAATTCTTTTCTTATTAAGGTTACATGTCTTATGTCCTTATTATGAGTCTTGAGCTATAAACCACCAATTTTCTATTCTTATCTTATATATATTAGTCTTTATTAAAATCTTGATTAATAACTTGTCACTAATAAACTTTGAGTCAAAAGTCCTATTATACCATCATCTTGGGTGTCTAAAACCTTCTTAAACAGAGAGTCAATCATCTCCACTTTGGGTCATTATTCCTGAAAATGATTATCTGATCGGGCTTTCTTTTACCTGAGTTCATGTAGAATTCAAGAAGTAGTTTTCCTCATTATACCTTTTTATAAAATAACTCTTTTTAATATTATTTGATTATTAATACATCTATTATCTTCTTCTTACATAGCTTATTAATTAGTCGTTTAAAGTATATACGTATATTTTCTTTTATTTGTCGTAGCTTGTCCGAGGTACGTTTCATTCTTAGTCTGGTATATTTTCGATGTTTCAACCGTCGTCTTAATCGGGTTTGTTAGTCGTGGTGTCTCCTTGGTCATTTGTTTGATCTTAACCATAAATCTTAGTCTCAAAGTCCTTTTGTCGGCTTTTACCTAAGAGAGTCCTTTAATTGTGTTCAAAATTCCATTTACTTTAAACTAGTCATTTGTAACTATTTTTCTTATCATAGTCACCCAAAGTCTTTAACCTACTTATTATTATCATATTAGTAATAATCTTGTTATCCAATGAACTTTCCTAATGTTCTTATCAAGACCATACTTCATCATTCTTTCCATCCACATGATCTTACCTACTTACATACATGATATATACATACATACATATTTTTACCATCTAGATCCTTAATGTAACATGTTCTTATCCACTAATCATCCATTAACAATCTATTTTCAGATTCATCAAACCCATACATAAGACATTTTGCATACAAAATCATTAAAACAACCATTTCATACAATACCTAAATGGGTGAACTAGGGTTCATCAAGATCCTTATCTTGATCATCCATGCATGAACATATATACATTGTCTAATCTAATATACCTTTGGTGACACTAGATGGAATCCTTATCACAATGCAAGCTTGATCCTCGATTCCTTGATGAAACTTCGGGTTCTAAACTAAGTTCCAACTAAGGTGCTTTAAGGTGAATGCAAGTGAAGGTGGTTATTTGGTTGGTGTTAGCCGAAGGTGAAAGGAAGAGGGGGGGGGGGTTCACGATGGTATCGGGTGAAAGTGACGGGGTGATGGTGTCGGGTGAGGGTGACGGTAGTGGTGGCGATGTCGGGTGAAGGCGACGGTGGTGGTGGAGGTGTCGGATGAAGGCGACGGTGGTGGTGAAGGTGTCGGATGAAGGCGACGGTGGTGGTGAAGGTGTCGGATGAAGGCGACGGTGGTGATGGCGGTTTCGGGTGAAGGTGGTAGTCGCGGTGGTGATGGTGGTCGCGGCGAAGGAGTGATGTCGGGTGTGAGTGGTGGTGCCGGTGGTAGATGATGTCGGGTGTGAGTGGTGATGCCGGTGGTAGATGATGTCGGGTGTGGGGGTGGTGGTCGCGGCGGTCGGTGGTGATGGTGACGGCGGCAAGTGGTGGTGCGGTGTCCGGCGAAGGGGGAGGGGGAAGGGGCGGCCGATGGGAGGTGGTGGTGGTGTGTGTGTTTGTGTGTGAAAGTAGGAGAGGAAGTGGAAGAGTTGTGTGTGTGTGAGGATGATTTTAAACACATTCAAATGAATGTGTTGTCTTGCATGCAAGACTTAGAAATCAATCTTGGATGTTATTATTATTATTATTATTATTATTATTATTATTATTATTATTATTATTATTATTATTATTATTGTTATTATTATTATTATAATTATTCAAGAAATCGTTAAACGTTTACAATGTTTGCTAAACATTAATGCAGGGTTTTGTTTAATTAGACTTAAACGTTAAATATTCATAATTTAATTATTGCGGATGGTTTCGAGAGTTGACCTGATTTGACCGGGTGTCACAGTCTCCCCTCGTTTAAGAAATTTCGTCCCGAAATTTACGCTGTTGGACCTGAGTCAAATCCGGTTTTGAACAGGTGTGGGTACTTTTGTTGCATTTCATCTTGGCGTTCCCAAGTAAATTCAGGTCCTCTTCTAGAGTTCCATCGGACTTTAACTAGCTTGATTTGTTTCCGCCTGAGTTTCTGAGTTTTCCAATCTAAGACCTCTATTGGCTCTTCGATGAATTGGAGTTTGTCGTTGATACTAACTTCATCTGGAGGGATAACTAGAGATTCATCTGTCATGCATTTCCTTAAATTAGATACGTGAAATACATTGTGCACATTACCAAGTTCCTCTGGTAATCTGAGTCGGTATGCAACCTCCCAATCCGTTCCAGGATTTCAAAGGGTCCTATGAATCGTGGACTCAGCTTCCCTCTTTTACCGAATCTCATAATTCCCTTCCATGGAGATACCTTTAAGAACACTCTATCGCCGACCATGAATTCTAATGGCTTTCTCCGGTTATCTGCATAACTCTTTTGCCGACTATTAGCAATTTCTAGCCTTTTTCGGATCTGAACAATCTTATCTGTTGTTTCTTGAATAATTTCTGGTCCTGTTAATTGTCTTTCTCCAATGTCGGCCCAACATAACGGCGATCGGCACTTCCTTCCATACAGTGCTTCAAATGGAGCGGCCTTGATGCTGGTGTGATAACTATTATTATAGGAAAACTCAGCTAGTGGTAGATGAGTATCCCAATTTCCACCAAAATCGATCACACAAGCTCTCAATAAATCTTCCAAAGTCTGAATAGTTCTTTCGCTCTGTCCGTCTGTTTGTGGGTGATAGGCCGTGCTCATATCTAGTCGGGTACCCATGGCTTCCTGTAGGGTTTGCCAAAATCTAGAGGTGAATCGACTATCTCTATCTGATATGATTGAAATTGGTACACCGTGGCGTGAAACTACTTCTTTGATGTATAAGCTCGCCAATTTGCTCATACTGTAGGTCTCCTTCATTGGTAGGAAATGTGCAGATTTTGTTAATCGATCAACAATTACCCAAATGGTATCATAACCACTTGTTGTCCTAGGTAATTTTGTCACAAAATCCATGGCAATGCATTCCCATTTCCATTTCGGAATTTCCGGCTGTTGTAGAAGTCCCGATGGTTTCTGGTATTCTGCCTTCACTTTGGAGCAAGTCATGCATTGGTTAACATAGGCAGCTATGTCTCCCTTCATGTTAGGCCACCAGAAAAATTCCTTCACATCATGATACATTTTGTCGATTCCTGGGTGAATCGAGTACCTTGATTTGTGTGCCTCATCAAGAATTACTTTGCGTAACTCTCCATGCTTAGGAACCCATATTCTGTTGGCAAAACGTATCATTTTATCAGAATCTGTTGTTAATTCCTTGACCATTCCTCGCAGACCTTCACTTCCTAGGTTTTCATCTTTCAATGCTTCGAGTTGAGCATTGCGGATCTGGTTAGTAAGGTTCGAGTATATGGTAAGCTTCAACGCTCGCACTCGTAGCGGCTTTTCCCTTTCTTTCCTACTAAGTGCATCTGCCACAACATTTGCCTTGCCTGGGTGATATCGGATATCGCAGTCATAATCATTTAACAGCTCCACCCAACGGCGCTGCCTCATATTTAAATCCTTTTGATTAAAAATATGTTGCAGACTCTTATGATCCGTATATATGACACATTTGGTCCCATACAAATAATGTCTCCATATTTTAAGAGCAAAAACAACAGCTCCTAGTTCTAGGTCATGGGTGGTGTAATTCTTTTCATGTACTTTTAATTGTCTTGATGCATAAGCAATGACTTTATCTTTTTGCATCAATACACATCCAAGACCTAATCGCGAGGCATCACAATACACTACAAATCCCTCTGTTCCATTTGGTAGAGACAGTATGGGTGCACTGCACAACTTCTGCTTTAGTAATTGAAAAGCTCTTTCTTGATCTTCGCCCCACACATAATTCTTATCCTTACGGGTCAATAGGGTCAAGGGTTGGGCTATCTTTGAAAATTTTCTATAAACCTGCGGTAGTAACCAGCTAACCCTAAAAATTGTCGCACTTCCGTTGGAGATTTGGGGGCTTCCCAGTTCTTAATTGCTTCAATCTTGGTTGGATCCACGTGGATACCCTCTTCGTTAATAATGTGTCCGAGAAATCGAACTTCTCGAAGCCAAAATTCACATTTTGAGAATTTTGCGTACAGCTTTTCTTTCTTTAACACGTTTAGGATTAGCCTGAGATGTTGCTCATGTTCTTCCTTGGATTGTGAGTATATCAAAATATCATCAATGAATACTATCACAAACTTGTCCAAGTAGGGTTTACAAATCCTATTCATAAGATCCATGAATATGGCAGGTGCGTTGGTTAATCCAAACGGCATTACTAGAAATTCATAATGACCGTAACGTGTTCTAAAAGCCGTTTTTGGAACATCCTCTTCTGCTATCAACAGTTGGTGATATCCAGACCGTAAATCTATCTTTGAGTAGTAGCTGGATCCTTGCAATTGATCGAACAAATCATCAATTCTTGGTAGTGGGTATCGGTTTTTAATGGTGAGTTTGTTTAATTCTCTATAATCGATACACATTCTGAATGATCCGTCTTTCTTTTTGACGAATAGCACTGGTGCTCCCCATGGAGAAAAGCTTGGTCGAATGAACCCTTTTTCTAATAATTCTTGCAGTTGTTTTGACAACTCCTGCATTTCAGAAGGTGCTAGTCGATACGGTGATCGTGCTACTGGTGCAGCTCCGGGTATCAAATCAATTTGGAATTTGATCTGTCTTTGTGGAGGTAACCCTGGCAAATCTTCGGGAAATACCTCTGGGTATTCTCGTACAATGGGAATATCTTCGATTCTTCGCTCCTCATTTTTAGTGTCGATGGCTTTTACCAGAAAGGCGGGATATCCTTCATTCAGGTATCCATATGTTTTCATGACACTTATAATTTTGAATGAGGGTTTTCCCTTTTCTCCTTGTACGATTAAGAGTTCTCCACTAGGAGTTGGCAATCGAATGATTTTCTCGAAACATACTATTTCAGCATGATTTCGAGAGAGCCAATCCATTCCAATAACCACGTCGAAACTTCCCAGATCGATAGGTAATAAGTCAATACTAAAGGAATGGTTGTTAAGTTGTATCGTGCAATTTCTAATTACTTCATTGGATTCTATTTTCTTTCCATTAGCTAGCTCTATAATATACTTCTTTCTTAGCTTACATGGTTTAATTCCCAATGATGGTTCAAACTCTTTGGATACAAAACTCAAATCAGCACCAGTGTCAAACAAAATAGAGGCATAATGATTATTGATAAGAAACGTACCGTTGACTACTGACGGTTCTTGCTGTGCTTCCTTGGCATTCATTTCAAAGGCTCTCCCTCTGGCCCTGGATCCATTCAATCTTGGACAATTCTTCTTGAAGTGTCCAATCACACCACATTCATAGCAAGCTTGATCATTTCTGATCATTCTTCCATCAGGTTTTGCTCGGCAATTTTGGCTTAGATGTCCAAACTTATGACAATGAGTACAAATTTTACAATCACCAGTATGGGGATATCCACATTTACTGCATTTTCCTTGAGATTCTTTGGTTGATCTTCCATTGTTTGATGTTGCCACATAAACCCGTTCAGATCTCTGATTAAAATTTTTCCTGTTGTTTACTTGTCCCTTGGGATTTTCAAACCACTTTCTCTTTCCATCAAATAATCTTCTGTTCACTCTAACCGTCTTCCTCTCAATTTCCATCGCACTCTTTCCCTGATCGTCCTTCTTGATCAGGGTTCCATTTCGTATTGCGTCATCAGTTAAGGAGTGTGCAATAGCGATTGCACTTTGGATGGTGGTAGGTTTGGAAGCTGTAACATTGCTTCTTATTGAGGTGCCAATCCCCATATGTATCTTTCAATTCGGACGTATTCCGGCGTGACCATTCGAGGTACCAATCTTGCAAGGTCATTGAATCTTGAAGTGTATGTCCGGATCTCAGCTCCTTTCATGGTGTGATTCCAGAATTCGGTCTCAATCTTCTGGAGCTCATTACGTGGGCAGTATTCTTTAAGCAGCATCTCTTTTAGTTGTTCCCAAGTAAGTTCATATGCGTTGGTATCGCCCAAAATTTGACGCTGAGAATTCCACCATGACAATGCTGCATCTTGAAAGGAACAGGTTGCATACTTGACCTTTTGATCGTTAGAACAATTGCTTATCGTTATAACCGTCTCCATTCTTTCGATCCACCGGATTATGTCTAACGGTCCTTCAGCGCCTGTAAAAGTTCTTGGATTGCATCCCTGAAATGTCTTATACGAACACCCTTGTGGTTGTCCACCTGATGAACTTCCTGGGTTTCCGTTCGTACCGGATCCGTTGTTTGCACCAATACCGGAACCTACGTTTGAACCATTTCCTGCTCCGTTTCCAAGGCCATTACCCGTATTTTCTTGCCTCCTTACTTGACCAGCCATTAGATTTGCATCATGTTGTTCTAGAGCTGATTTGACGTGTTGAGCTATCAATTGGGCTAGTTCCTCTGGGGTGGTTGGTAAATTGACGTTTCCACTCGAGGACGTGTTTCGTGTTACAGGTGGCATGATTCAATTCTGTTCCGAAGGTAGGGAAGAAGATGTTTAGATTACGTACGCTTGTTATTATATTATTATGATGGTTTATTCTATATAATTGGTTCCTTGAATAATCATACAATAATCAAATATTTACGCGATTAAACATATATCAAACACATACGAGTTAGTTATCAAAAGATCATAAGTTAATTAGTCTACATGCATCATCGAGTTTATAACTCGGTCAAAAAGAAAGTGTTCAAAGTACCCTGGCTAATCTCAAAATCATCCTAAAACAAGGCTCCACTACCAACATGCGTGAGATATGAAATCATCATCAAACATAATGTAGCCATGGCCATCGAAGTCTCCGCTCTCTCTCCCATCACTATCGCGTACTGCTGTGCTGTCACCAACGCTGTCTCGGCCACGTCTGCTCTCTGCTCTGCCTGGGTCAGTCGATCCCTAGTCTCTGCGAGGCTAGTCTCCAGGTCTGCTATACGAAAGTGCATCTGGCTCATAGCGCTGTCATCTAATAACCTCTCCTCCTCAATCGTCATCAATCTTCCATCCAAAGCTTGACTCACCTCCTCTTGGATCCTCATCTTCTTTCTGGTAGACAGTAGCTCCTTCTCGAGTCGTACACACTGGGCTACCAAGGTAATCATCACACGCTCGATGGGCTCACCGCCCATAGTGGTCCTGTGTGGCGCAGAAGACGACTCTCCCTCCTCAAAGGTGGAAGGAATCCCATCCCTCGAAGCCCAACCTTTCATGGCATCCATAATCCATCTCCACTGATCATCTAGAAGTCTGGCCCGTTTGGGCATGGGCGTACTCTCCATGACATCATCATCCATCACTTTTCTCTTCTCTCTGCGTTTCCTCCGTTCATACACCAACTTAATCCTTGGCGGTGCATCATCCTCAACCACTTCTCTCTTTTCCCTGCGCTCCCTTCGCTCATACACCATCCTAATCTTTGGTGGGTGCCGCATGAGGGGAATAGAAGCAGCAGGAGTCACAGCGGTATGAGTCTCACTCTCTGAGGCCAAGCCAACTGGCTCCTCAGCAATGGGCTCGAGTGCGACTGCTGGTGGGGTAGGGCTCTCATCATCGGACTCAGATATCCAACCATTCCCCGAGTTTTCCATACCCGGGTATATGGTAGCTGCGAAGTATGGCTGAGTAGGGTGATACCATGGTGTCGAGGAAAGAGGCTCTGATGAACCGTCGGTGCTACTGCTAAGGTCAGGTGCTCTCTCTCGGCTAACTCGGTCAGACATCTACAAATAGAGAAATGCATGCATGCGTACATATTAATTTTTACAAAGTTCTAGCACACAAAATTAATAGTCTTAATCTCATAGTGACTATTATTATGCTCATGACACGGAATTGTCTTTGGAGTCAAATAATCTTTTTAAAGGTTATAGTCTAGATTTTCGAAAAATACTTTCTAGTTCACTATAACCGTTGGCTCTGATACCAACTTCTGTCACACCCCGAAAATCGCAGCGGAAAGTCGCGTGACGTGGTGGTAACGGAAGTTGGAGTTGACCCAACTTTCATAGTCAAACGTATACTAAAATGTTATTAGTTATTGAAACCATAAGTCAACATCATACGAGTACTTGGTTAATCTACATTAAACATTTTCAGTAGTAACGAATACTACTTTTATTACACAAACTTAGTTTTATTTTTAAAAGAAAAACATTGATAACGTTTGACCCTTCCAAAGACAAAGTTCCGGGAATCCATATTGAGCTCACCTATAACCCTGAAAAGCACGAAGGGTAATAAAGTCAACATAAAGTTGGTGAGCTTTCGGGGTTTTGTAAATCTTGCAACCATTCATCTCTTTTAAAATCATATGATGAAACAAGGCATAATATAATCCACATAGACTAGCTAGGTACTATGTTATTTAGGTCATAAGCCCATAATCAAACCAAGAAACACGTCGTTGCCCCACAACTATCCAGACATATAAATTCTCTCGCCACAACCTGACCAGTGCGACTGGTCGCGAGAGCGGGCCATTCTAACCCGATAGATCTACCAATATATTCTGTGGCCTCACCCTGAGGTTAATGATTATAGGGGGATTTAGAACTCAATAGTATATAGATCCATACTACTGATTCAAACTTATACCCTCATAATATATATTATCCCGTTTAACTCATCACATACTTTAAAGAATCGTTTCATGCTTTTCCCCCAAAACAATTTAAAATACATTTAAAAATGGGGCCGAAGGACTCACCTTGAGTGTGATTTTCGGAATGAACCAATGTGCAATGCTTTTCAATAGTAAACCCTAATCATAAGCATTACGATTAATATGTGATAATTCATGCTTAAGAATGCATTTCACCCATTCTATTTGATTGTTTTTAAAATGGCATGTTTTTATTTAAAAGAAAAATGTATATTTTTGTAAATGGAAATAATTCTTTTCTTATTAAGGTTACATGTCTTATGTCCTTATTATGAGTCTTGAGCTATAAACCACCAATTTTCTATTCTTATCTTATATATATTAGTCTTTATTAAAATCTTGATTAATAACTTGTCACTAATAAACTTTGAGTCAAAAGTCCTATTATACCATCATCTTGGGTGTCTAAAACCTTCTTAAACAGAGAGTCAATCATCTCCACTTTGGGTCATTATTCCTGAAAATGATTATCTGATCGGGCTTTCTTTTACCTGAGTTCATGTAGAATTCAAGAAGTAGTTTCCTCATTATACCTTTTTATAAAATAACTCTTTTTAATATTATTTGATTATTAATACATCTATTATCTTCTTCTTACATAGCTTATTAATTAGTCGTTTAAAGTATATACGTATATTTTCTTTAATTTGTCGTAGCTTGTCCGAGGTACGTTTCATTCTTAGTCTGGTATATTTTCGATGTTTCAACCGTCGTCTTAATCGGGTTTGTTAGTCGTGGTGTCTCCTTGGTCATTTGTTTGATTTTAACCATAAATCTTAGTCTCAAAGTCCTTTTGTCGGCTTTTACCTAAGAGAGTCCTTTAATTGTGTTCAAAATTCCATTTACTTTAAACTAGTCATTTGTAACTATTTTTCTTATCATAGTCACCCAAAGTCTTTAACCTACTTATTATTATCATATTAGTAATAATCTTGTTATCCAATGAACTTTCCTAATGTTCTTATCAAGACCATACTTCATCATTCTTTCCATCCACATGATCTTACCTACTTACATACATGATATATACATACATACATATTTTTACCATCTAGATCCTTAATGTAACATGTTCTTATCCACTAATCATCCATTAACAATCTATTTTCAGATTCATCAAACCATACATAAGACATTTTGCATACAAAATCATTAAAACAACCATTTCATACAATACCTAAATGGGTGAACTAGGGTTCATCAAGATCCTTATCTTGATCATCCATGCATGAACATATATACATTGTCTAATCTAATATACCTTTGGTGACACTAGATGGAATCCTTATCACAATGCAAGCTTGATCCTCGATTCCTTGATGAAACTTCGGGTTCTAAACTAAGTTCCAACTAAGGTGCTTTAAGGTGAATGCAAGTGAAGGTGGTTATTTGGTTGGTGTTAGCCGAAGGTGAAAGGAAGAGGGGGGGTTCACGATGGTATCGGGTGAAAGTGACGGGGTGATGGTGTCGGGTGAGAGTGACGGCAGTGGTGGCGATGTCGGGTGAAGGCGACGGTGGTGGTGGAGGTGTCGGAAGGCGACGGTGGTGGTGAAGGTGTCGGATGAAGGCGACGGTGGTGGTGAAGGTGTCGGATGAAGGCGACGGTGGTGATGGCGGTTTTGGGTGAAGGTGACAGTCGCGGTGGTGATGGTGGTCGCGGCGGAGGAGTGATGTCGGGTGTGAGTGGTGGTGCAGGTGGTAGATGATGTCGGGTGTGAGTGGTGGTGCCGATGGTAGATGATGTCGGGTGTGGGGGTGGTGGTCGCGGCGGTCGGTGGTGATGGTGACGGCGGCAAGTGGTGGTGTGGTGTCCGGCGAAGGGGAGGGGGAAGGGGCGGCCGATGGGAGGTGGTGGTGGTGTGTGTGTTTGTGTGTGAAAGTGGGAGAGGAAGTGGAAGAGTTGTGTGTGTGTGAGGATGATTTTAAACACATTCAAATGAATGTGTTGTCTTGCATGCAAGACTTAGAAATCAATCTTGGATGTTGTTATTATTATTATTATTATTATTATTATTATTTATTATTATTATTATTATTATTATTATTATTATTATTATTATTATTATTGTTGTTGTTGTTGTTGTTGATATTATTATTATTAAAATTATTCAAGAAATCGTTAAACGTTTACAATGTTTGCTAAACATTAATGCAGGGTTTTGTTTAATTAGACTTAAACGTTAAATATTCATAATTTAATTATTGCGGATGGTTTCGAGAGTTGACCTGATTTGACCGGGTGTCACAAAGACTAGCAAGGAGACCTTTAAGAAGAGTTCAACTAGGAACACAAGATCCTGTGAATATGGTTGACCTAACCTCTAGCTCACCTATGCAAGAGGGTGATGCTACCAAAAAGGGGGAGAAAGTCATTACAGACACAGAACCTGGGAGCTCTTCAGAGAGTATGAACATTGAGGACTCACCATCCTAACTTGCAATTATGCATACTCAGCAACTTCCTCAAGTTCACATTAATGTGGACTCTATAGACTCTATCATCATGAGTCTCTTTGAGGAAGGTATACCAAGGGCTATGTCATCCCCACCTCAAGGAACTTCAAACTACATCATTGGGTGGAGGTATGATACTGATAGAAGAGCCTTTATTCTTCACAGAGTTCAAGGGCAACAAGAAGTATTTGATTTTCAAACCTTGAACTACTATAAAAGTCTTGATCTGGTCAACATGCCACTTGTCAATCCAAGCAAATCAAGACAAGCTGACAGGTTGGCACTCAGAATTCAAGACAGAATTACTGAAGAGTTCAGCCTAAGAAGAAGACAAAGGCAATCAGGTAATGTCATTGGTCAACTCGATGCTGAGGCAGACCCTGAGATTAGCTTCCAAGGGAAAACCTTGGCTGAAGGCCCAGTGATAGAGCCTGAGAGCCCTGTCACACCAACAACTACTTCAGAAATTCATTCCCTTGGTGAAACACCTGCTGGTGAAGGTGTCTCACAACCTCTCTCTGGCCAGAGCTTGGATGCTACACCAAGCAATGAAGGCCAAACCTCTATCCACCCTGAGTCATAAAGGTCTGTGGGTGACAAAGGGAAAAGGATTTTGACTCCTGAGGAAATTGAGGAGGAGGAGAGAGAGAGAGGAAGAGGAAGCTAAGGGGAGAAAGTTCCTCTGGGTCTTTAGGTTTTATGCAAGCTGCAATCAGGGCTGCTCCCAGACCAAACACTCAAGATGATGAGTTGAGGGCACTCAGGATTACTTATCTGCAGACCAAGAATTATGACATAGATGAGATTATTTCTCTCCCCTTAGAGCAACTAAATGAACTGGCTGACATGGAAGTGTCAAGAGAGATGAAAGAAAAAGAGGATGCAAGATTACTTCTCCAATTCAAAAAGGAGAAGAGACAGAAAAGACTCTACAAGCATGCTCCTACTCTCTCCCCAGTTCAAGAAAGCCCTGTGCAAGAGACTATGGCTTCAACACAAGAACCTCAAGTAGACAAAGAAACAGACAGACGAAACATGATCAACTACCTGAGTCCAACAGGTCTCTACCAGGCATATTCCCTTCTTCCCTTGTCCTTTGAGTACATTGAGTTTGAGTATCTCAAACAACTTGAACTTCAAGTGCTCAAAGAACAAAAAGCTACAAAGAGAAAGATGAAGGAAGAGGCTGCAAAATCAAGAGCCATCATCCAAAAGAGTATGAAGAAGTCTGCTGACAGACAAAGGATGATGAGCTTCTTGAAGCTGTATGGATTCTCCGGAAGGAGACTTGGCCCTATCTCTCTATCCATAATGGTTGAGCATATCAGGGTAATCAAGCAGAAGATCAAGAGTGGAGAGTTGATTGACTTATACTCTCCTCCAAGTCAAATCCCACCTGAAGTGGAGGTTAAGGTTGAACAACCTGAGACAACACAACCCGGACCTCCTGCTGAGCCTCAGCAAGCTTCATCTTCTGATCCACAGTAGGGTCAAACTCCCTCTCCTTCTGAACCTGTGAGGGAGGAACACCCAACTGAGAAAGACAAGGATGATCAACAAGGTGCTGCATACTAGTTTTCTCAGTTAAAGTCCTCTAAGAGGAAGAAGAGGATGGCTTCTAAACCAAAGTCTAAGAAGAAGAAGCCTGAATCATCTACCTCTACACCTCAGGCTGAGTCAGATCAATCTGAGGAAGTGCATGAAGAGGCAGCCCAACCAACTCCAATTCAAGTGGCTCCTCTTGTAGCTGAGACACCCATCTTATCCTGGAACTTCACTACTAATCCAGAAAGATGGCATGTGATCAGAGATCAAGGTGTTGAGAATGTCTATACATGGCAAGACATAATCAACTTACCTCTGCATGATCTTTTTGAGATGAGAAGATACTATGAGAGTCTGAATGATCCTGACCATCTAATGAAGAAGGGTATGGTCATCATTATGCTGAAGACTACAAACATCTGAAGATCTTTTAAATGTTTTGGTAGCATCAGCCTAGGGGGAGTTTGTAAGGATTCCTGTAAGTCTGATGCAGCCAAAACATCCAAAGTCTCTCTTTAAGCATGCACTAAAGAACTGAAGTATAATTGCTTCGGAAGTTTACACCATGCACTAGAAATATTCTAAGTGTAAAAACTTCCGAAGCCAAGACCAATATCTTCCGATGCCAAAAGTGAAGTCTTCCGAAGCTTTAGAGACAAAGTCTTCCGAAGCCAAATAGTGAAGACAGATTTCTTCCGAAGACTTTTAGAGATATGCCTTTATCTGATGTACTTTACCATAAAGCTGGACCACCTTTCCGCTGCAACTCTCTAAAGTCACCAACTTACATGAGTTGGTGAAAGGTCCATGCTTTTGGTAACTGTACATTGAGGTCTTGAATCCATGCTTTCTACTTTATGTGTTTTTTATCTTTTTTGTAATATATTAGGATGTGAGCTATGGCATGTCATAGTCACAAGTCAAAAGGCAGATATGCCTTTTGACTCTACAATTGATTTTGTTTGTGTCTAGTCAATTGTATCCAGCTAGCTTTCAAAGTATAGCCGGCTGTAGGTTATAGTATAAGTATTCCATGTTCTAGTATCTTTATTTATGCTTTGTAACACTTGTAATAGAACTTGAGAAAGCAATATACTGCATCCTTGAAACCCAATCTCTTGTGTTCTCTTGTTCTGTCTCTTACTCATTACTTGTGTTCTTAGTATCAATCTTGTGGTTAATCCAGTTTACTGTTTGATTAAAGTTTGGTTAATCTCCTCTTTGTGTTGTTGTGTTGTAATTGACCACCCTTCACCGGTCCTGCACTTTATACTACATCCTGCAGCCGACCATACTTAGAAGGCCAGCTGGAAACATATGATCTATTCAACAACAAAATCAAATGTAGAGTGAAAAGACATATTGCCTTTTAACTAGTGACTATGACATGTCATAGCTCACATCCTAATATATTACAAAAAGGATAAAAGTAGATAAAGTATAAAGCACAGACTCAAGACCTCAATGAATAATTCCAAAAGCATGGACCTTTTCTCCAACTTGTGAAAGTTGGTGGGTAAACAGAGTTGAAGCAGAAAGTGGTCCAGCTTTATGAATAGTACATCAGATAAAACATGTTTCAAAAGTCATCGAAAGAAATCAGTCTTGACATCTTGGCTTCGACAGACTTTGTCTTTGAAGCTTCGAAAGACTTCACTTTTGGCTTCGGAATATGTTGGTCTTGGCTTGAGAAGATTTTACACTTGGAAATAATTCTGATGCAGAGTGTAAAACTTCCGAAGCATTTCTACTCAACACTTTAGTGCATGCATGAAGGAAAGACTTTGAATGATTTTGATGCATCAGCCATTCATGAAACCTTACAAACTCCCCCTAGGATGATGCTACCAAAACATTTGAAGACCTTAGATTTTGATAGTCCTCGTTATGATGCTGACGATACCCTTCTTCATTAGATGATCAGGATCACTCAGACTCTCAAAGTGCCTTCTCAGCTCAAAGAGATCATGCAGAGGTAGGTTGAACCTGTCTTTCCATGTGTAGACATCTTCACCACCTTAATGTTTGATTACATGCCATCTTTCTGGATTAGTAGTGAAGGTCCAAGATAAGATGGATCTTCCTGATGCAAGAGGAGCTACTTGAATTGGAATTAATTTAACTGCCTCTAAATGCACTCCCTCGGGATGATCTGATTCATCCTGAGGCTTGGAGGTGGATGACTATGACTTCTTCTTCTTCTCTGACTTGGGTCTACAGGCCATCTTTTTCCTACTCTTTGGCAAAGATTCAACTGAGAAACCTGGCCTGCACATCTTGTTTTTTCAGTCTTGTCTTCTCAATGGGGTCTACCTTGCCTCACAATGTTCAAAGGAGAGAGAGTTTGACCCTGTTTTGGATCAGAATGAAGCTTGTTGAGACTCAGCAGGAGGTAAAGGTTGTGTTGTCTTATATTGTTCAACATTAACCTCCATTTCAGAAGGGGCTTGACTTGGTGGAGAGTGTAAGTCAATGTGCTCTCCTCTCTTGATCTTCTGCTTGATTACCCTAATGTGCTCATCCATTGTAGATATACACATTGGGACAAGTCTCCTTCCGGAGAATCCATACAGCTTCAAGAAGCTCATCATCCTTGGTCTATCAATAGACTTCTTCATAATCTTTTGGATGATGGCTCTTAACTTTGCAGCCTCTTCCCTCATCTTTCTCTTTGTTGCATTTTGTTCTTTGAGTACTAGATGTTCATGTTGTTTGAGATACTCAAACTCAATATACTCAAAGGACAAAGGAAGAAGTGCAGCTGCCTGGTAGAGTCTTGTGGCAGTCAGGTAACTGATCATATTTTGCCTATCAGTTTCTTTATCTACCTGCGGTTGTGGAGTAGCCACAGTCTCTTGCACAAGGCTTCCTTGAACTAGAGAGAGTAGGAACATGTTTGTACAACTTGTTCTTTCTTCTTTCTTCTTTGATATGGAGGAGCAACCTTGCATCCTCTGCTTCCTTCATCTCTCTTAACACTTCAATGTCCACCAGTTCATTTAGTTCTTCTAAGGGGAGAGACATGATCTCATCAATGTCATAGTTCCTAGTGTGCAGGTAAGTAATCCTGATTGCCCTTAACTCATCATCTTGAGTTTTTGGTCTGGGGCAGCCCTGATTGCAGCTTGCATGAAGCCTGAAGACCCGGAGGAACTTTCTCCCCTTAGACTCCTCTTCCTCTCTCTCTCTCTCCTCATCGTCAATCTCCTCAGGAGTCATTTTCCTTTTCCCTTTGTCACCCAAAGACCTTTGTGACTCAGAGTGGAGAGTGCTTTGGCCTTCATTGCTTGGAGTAGCTTCCGTGCTTTGGCTAGAGAGAGGTTGTGATACACTTTCACCAGGAAGTGTTTCACTGAGGGAATGGAATCTTGAAGTTGCAGGTCGTGAGACAGAGCTTACAGGTTATGTCACTAGGCCTTCAGTCAAGGTTTTCCCTTTGAAGCTAATCTTATGGTCCACCTTAACATCAAGTTGACCAATGACATTGCTTGCTTGCATTTGTCTTCTTAGTTTAAAAAACTTCAGCAATCAAGTCTTAAATCCTTTGAGCCATTCTGTCAGCTGGCCTAGATTGGCTTGGATTGGCAAGTGGCATGTTAGCCAGGTCAAGACCTTCATAGTAGTTCAAGGTCTGGAAGTTAAAAATCTCTTGTTGCCATTGAACTCGTTGAAGTATAAGGGCTCTTCTGTCAGCGTCATACCTCCATCCAATTATATAGTTTGAAGATCCTTGAGGTGGGGATCACAAAGCCCTTGGTATACCTTCCCCAAAGAGACTCTGAATGAGTGAGTCTACTGAATCCACATCAATGTGAATTTGAGGAAGTTACTGAGTATGGACAACTGCAAGTGAAGATGGTGAGTCCTCAATGTCTACAATCTATGAAGAACTCCCAGGTTCAGTTATTGCTATGACTTGCTCCCCCTTTTTGGTAGCATCACCGACTTGCATAGGTGAGCTAGAAGTTAGGTCCATCACATCCATAGGTTCTTGTGTTCCTTGATGAGCTCTTCTTAAAGGTCTCCCAGCTAGTTGTTCCTTAAGTTAAGATATCTCAAGTTGCTGATCATTGACCCTATTTGCAAGATAGTCACCTAAGATTCAAGGTGACTAACCTTAGAGACTAAATAAGAGCAGGTTTGTGACAATCTTTGCACCTTTATGCGACATCCCGTGTTTTTCAGGAGAATATCGTTACCATTATTTGGCCACTCTTTAATAATTAAAAGTAATCAGTTTATATTTCTGGATTTAATTCGTTTATTCTCTTGTTGTTATTAAATAATAATGGCTAGTATTATTATTTGTAATAATAAGTAATATAAATCTACAAACTCTTATTGTTTTGTTATTATTAAGTAATAATAACTACTAATATCATTATTAGTGTAGAAATATTAATTATCTCAAACCTAAATAAATCTAAATTAACCAAAAACACATCTTGAGTTAACTTGTGGGGGTTAAAATATAAACTGCCTATATTGTTACATTCCTCAACCGACGCCCCCTCGGCCCCTTTAGAAAACCGTCACCCTCCACCATAGAAACCCTAATACCATAGGCAACTCTACGCTATCAACCAACCTTCCCTTAATCGACAGCAAGCCGTATTCGTAGTCGAGCATCCCGTTCGCCATACTCGGGTCACTACTCTTGCAACCACTAGTCTCCGACGATACGTCACTTTTAACCGCAACCCTGGTGTGTTGTACGATACGTTCTTTCGCTAGTTCGCATAATCGGTTTCATGTTTCGGGTGCGGGGGTTATATGTATGTATGTAAGCGTGGTGTGTATATGTATCTTCATGTATATTTGTCTGGTTAGGTGTGACCAGGTAGGGTCTCGGGGTAGGGTTATGTAACACCCCTGAAATATTGCCCAATTAGAAAACCATAAAATATTATAAAGCCCAATAAAGGTCTGAATTGAGTTGGGCTTACCAAAGAAAACTTGGAAAAGAAACTAGCCTTTTTAGGCCCAATATGCCCAATAAGGGCCCAAACTTATAAACGAGGCCCATTGAAGGCCCAATACCCATTTACCATCTAAATAAATAAGTGATCATAAAATAATAAATTGAATTGTGATTCGAAGCAACTACGATAAGGATCCAAACTAAAAACAGATTCAAAAACCATACCGTGTAATGTTTAGTAACCTAACGCGTACTAACGTCTAATTTACATCGGAACTTACTTATAATGGTTTTATATCCTTCTAAAATAATTTTTAATCATGATACATACTGTAAAAAAATGCTTGCTAAAAGATTCTAACCAAACGTGTATAATCAACTGTGATACGTCGGAAAAACGCGAATACCGGATACGCCGGCATTTTACTGATATCTGATACGTCAACCGAGCCCTATAACGTTGTAAATATTTATCTAAATATTATGTTATTATAACATTCTAAATTAGAAGTGGGACGTTTATCCAGACAAATGTGACTCGAGACGCGACGGAGGCGTGTACCGGCCTGAGATTTACTCAAGCCCAAGGATTTGACGATAATTACAACGAATTGTTTTATTTCATGCAAAAGTAATTGGATATATATATCTATTATAGGTCTTCTAACGAAATTCGATCCAAAAGACCGGTTGTTACGTGATAACGAAGTTTTCGGGACGTATACGCGGTTTTTAAAAGAAACCCACCTAAAAACCCTAGTTATTTAAGCAACTTTTCCATCTTTTCTTCATTTTCAAACCCTAAAAACCAAACAAAATTCTCTCAAGATGCTGCACCAGCCGCAACCGCCGGAGCAGGAGGCTCCACGGCGGAGCCGCGGCGGCGGACGGCGGAGCCGCGGCGAAGTCTCGGCCTACCCCTACTAAAAACAACGCCCTAATCACGATGGTGGTGGTGGTTTCTTCTGATTCGCAATGACGAGGGAGATATGTAAGAGGGAAGGGGGTGGCGACTAGGGTTCCGGCGGGGTTCCGGCCGCCAGAGCCGGCGACTGGCGGCGAGTGCCGCCCATGTTCTTCTTCCTCTCGACGAGATCTTTCCAATGGTGGTAGTTGTGTTGTCTAACTCGTGGTGGTTTGAAAGTTATGGTCGGTTGAAGGTGGCGGCAGCTAGGGTTTTGGTGAGTTGGCGGCTGCCGGTCACGGCAGTGGTGGCCGAGGGCCGTAGATGATGATGGTTTACGGTGGTAAAGGTTAGTGGAGGTGACTTAAGGCTGCTCTTGTGGCTGCATGTTGAATTATGGAGGAGATCTTCAAGATTTGGTTAAGTGGGGTTATCCCGGCGAGGATTCGGGCCGACCAAGGGGCGGCCGGTGGCGGCCAATGGCTAACCATGGTCGACACTGGCTGCATGTGGTGGATAATGGTGGTACGAGTTATAACCAAGGTGTGGTAACGCATGTTGCGGTTTAGTTGCGTTTGGTTACGAGATAACAATGTTGTAGTGTTGTATGTAATCTTGGTGTGTTTTGGTTAGGTTAAACCTTGGTCAAAGCTGTTGGTCAAAGCTGGTCAAACTGGTCAATGTACAGTCAACGCGATGCGGGTCGGCTCAAGCGGGTTCTAGGACGCGATACGGGAACGTTAGGTATAACCGTGCGTTAGACATCCATATGCTTTAATATAATGATTATATATTAACTTGTGTGTGTTGAGCTTCAAATATGTATAAAATGATAACTAGTTTATAAATCATCATGAATGGGTGCGTAAATTGGTAATAACGTGAGCGATCGCATAATGAAAATCAACTTTGGGAATGTATTCATACGAACAAAGATATTAGAAACATATATGAAGTTATCCAATCTCGTGACATACGAAATCCTTACAAGACGTAGAGATGATTAAAAATATTAAATGCAATTGCTTATATATATATATATATATATATATATATATATATATATATATATATATATATATATATATATATATATATATATATAGATATATATCTATATCTATATATATATATATATATATATATATATATATATATATATATATATATATACAATGGATACTTTAGGTTAACCGATGTTCACAAGTATTTATTTAAAACTCATAATTCTATACTAATCCATCGTCTTATTATTATTAATAGTCGATAGTCTTGTTATTAATGGAATAAATATTATTTGTATCACCCTCTTTTTATTCAATATAATGACAACTATTATTGATATTCAAATTATCCTAGCATCATATTAACTACATTATTGGTAGAAATATATATCTATAATTATGGAATATGGATGATCTTTGAATGTGTACTTACACTTATTATTTAAAACATATTTTTCGTTGCATTAAACGAGTTAAGCGCAATATAAACATATCTATCCGTGAACCATCTAAGTATCATATAATTAATAAGCTAAGCATTTTAACAGCCTAAGTTAGGCGATCTTAAAAAGTATATATGCTATGCGCGTGAAAATAACAGAATATCATGACATAAGAGTTTAAATCCATAATATTTGATGCATTGTAGATTGCTAATCTACCACCTACATTAGAGGTTTGACTACCTACATACCTATACAAGTATCACACCTTTGAAAAATCAATTTAATGTAAGGTTATGAGTGTAAGCATTATTAACATCATTTGGAACATTATAGATTACTTACATCATCAATAAAAATTATCTATAATGTTTTGGAATCCTTGATATCAACCGTGTACGGCTACATTCTTTAAGCAAAGAATCATTTATTGGATAAAGGCATTAATTAACCTAATATGTACGGGTTAGTACATAACAAATGATAATTTCACAAAAGCTAAGGTACATCAATGATACTAATCGTTAACTTTAAGTTAACTAAAGAGCTCAACCGCACGCATGTAATGATATCGTGCTAATTCTAAGCATGAATCTCATATGTTCTAATTAAGATTGCTTTGTTGGTGACCTTCACTTTTCTTTACCGAGCTCGGAATTTATATAAGGATACCAGGTGAGTTCTAGTGACCCCCTTTTTACCACTGTTTTAGGGTGAAACATGCTCTGTTATTTATGAACTATATTTGTGCTTACTTGGTGATTGTATGTGGGATTTATGGTTACCTGCTGATACTTATATCATGATCATTAATTCTTTTGTGAACCGCTTGTTTTATATGGATAGATCTATTTGGGAATCTCCCACACACAGTGGCTTCCATTCTAGGAAGGGTACCCCACGGAGATCCTGAGGGGTCGTTTGTGGCATGTGACAGGTTTTGTTAAAAACTATGGTGAACCATCCGGGCAGGTATGGTTCACTGGTTTGTTGCTCAGTTCTTCCTTCGGGAATATCCGGTTAAACACAACTTTAGAAGAGGCCAACTGGGACTGAGTGCAGCGTTGATTATGATTCTCCCACGATGTTGAAACTATGATTCATTCCTCTTTATCAAATGAGGATTTGTTAAGTCCATTTTGTTTTTAAACTTTAAGCACTTGAACTCACCAACTTTATGTTGACACAAAATCTTTTGAGCATGTCTTTCAGGTACAGCTAGGTAGATTAGCTGAGCTATAGAAGATATCTAAATCCAAAGCAAGAAGTGAGGGTAGGTGTTGAAGCAAAGGTTGAGCCTAGAAGCCTTAGCTACTGAAGACTCAAGAAATATTGACCAAGAGATTGATCATGATACCTATAGATTGTAGATTGAGGCACCTTGTAAACTAAAACTAAGCCAATATTCTAAGGTAATTATTGTGAGATGCATTGTAATAAACCATTTAGTTTCCGCTGCATTTTGGTTGTTATTTACCAATCGTTACGTCCCGCCTCTCTGGGCCCGGGGTGTGACAGATTGGTATCAGAGCCAAAGGTTGTAGAGAAGTAGGCCTGCTTCCTGAGGCCTAAACTAAAACCATATGAACCCTATAGGACCACCTTTGTAAGAAGACTTTCCCGAGTATAGTTAAGCCAAGGTTATAAGAAAGTGGGTTTGCTTCACGATACCTAAGCTACAACCATAAATAGGACCAACCTGGTAGGTTGTTTCCATGAATTAGTGATCTAAAGTTTACAACCGAATAGATTCCATTAAGGACACTTATCTTTAATCTGTATACCTCATGGGATAGATACCATTAAGAATTCCCTACCCTATAAGAAGCGTTGTTGCATTAGGGTATTACCTATGATAGGTGCATCCGAGTAAAACTAAGAATATTTGGAATCTTCTGGAGTTGACTACTAGGACCCCTGAGCACTGGGACTAGGTATGTTAGGAATCAAAGATGTGCAAGTATATTAAGACTTAAATTCTGGGGAGATACTTATCTGATTGCACAAGTAACTTTTAACACTATATGAAACAACTGCTATTAGTTGTATACTTGATACGACCTATGTCGTTATACGAGACAACTGCTATCATGGCACTTGTTGGAATGATGATGCTCGCTTATATGCATTGTTTAGACGATGTTACTTGCTGGAATGCAGTGATAAGATAGTGACCATGATGCCTTTTGTTTGATCTGCTCCCTATTATAGCTTGTACGTGATTGCTCGTTACCTGGTTTGTTGAACTGTACATTGAAAATGGTTGGGTTAGCAAGATTGTTAGCATAAATTAGAATCTAAGTGTGCTTAATTGCAGATGGAGACCAAATGAGAATCATAACTCCCCGACCTAGTTACACAAAACTTGAAACTTATTATGGGAATAACTAGAATGATAGTGTAAGGTAAATTGACGATTACGGGTGCACACGTAATCATGAATTTACAGGTACCCTTGAATTCTGGTGGGTCCTGTCATGTAAACTAATGTCAAGGTATAACACTCAATGAACTAGTACACACAAGATTAATCACAAATATCCAATATATACTCAACGATTATAAATTTAAAACTTTCATGCTGAGAGAAACCATTTAACACTGGAAGAGCTACCAAGGACGATATTGTAGTAACTATCCCTTTTCTTTCTCTCTCTTTCTTTGTTCTGCCCTCCTATTGGAATTATAATGATACAACTATCCAACCCAGGAGATCATCAAATGTTGTTTTCAAACTCAACTAGTCTCGTGCTAAATGTGTGGCACTTCACCTAAGTTGTTTGTGCGCTTTAGCCAGGTTATTTTTTTTTCTTCGCAATGTCTAAAAACTTCTTCTTACCTAGCATAGAACTTGTCAAAACTTCCTCAACATAGTAAGAGACTCTCTAACATAATGTTTGCAGCCGAGAATAGACCGGAGTAATAGATTTCCGAGAAGCACCTCTTGTGATCAATGGCATAGATGACTTGTCACTTCTTTCTTCCATAGTAGCTCACACTTCATAGGACATTCTGGAGTCTAGAATCCCTCTGATCATTTTCTCAAAGTCCTTGATGAACATAACTTCTCTACACCTATTCATGGTAATAGAACCCCTTAACCCAAGCACTATTCTTAATATCCGCTTCGATAGTAATTGACCATCGTTTTTCATAGTACTATGCTTGTGAAATCCTTCATCACCCTCAAGCGTTAGTCACCCAGTAACAAACTTTGATTGAAACATAAATTAAACTATTTTGACCATGCTTTTAACTGGCCGTGTTCTTGGTAACCATTCGAGTGCCTGAATAAGTAGGAAATGTAACCTCACTCTATAGCCCCGATTTCCACAAGGATAATAGCTCGAGTGCTAGAGTTATTCGCCGAGAAAATCTGATCTTCGAGCTTTCGAAACAAAAATTCTGAATCTACAACGTTGACGAATTCCCTGTTTTTACACACTTTGTTTCGGACTTATTCTTTATGAAATTTTTGGACTAACGACTAGTGATGAATTCGTGAGTCATCTCTACCTTGAGAGCTCTATTATTTGGTGATGAATTCATGAAGCGAGAGCAAAGATCACGAACTTAGATTACAATCTTGATGTTATATAAGATATTAATAGAACAGTAGTTAGTTCCTTTTTTTTACTAATAAGCACCTTAACGAAGTTCTAAAACCCGATCAAGTCAAGGTGCCGATGATAACAAATAATTCATGCGGGAAGACTCTCAGTTGGAGCTGAGAGGAATGTGTTACTCCAAAAAGATGTATTAAGAAGCATAGAAGATCAGCTACAAGAAATCTCATGTGTTAAATCACTTGAGGTCCAATTACGGCGAGGTAATGAACTTGCAGAACATAGTAGGCGAGAAAGACCAGCACAACAATCACCAGTCGAAAGCATCAATTATTTCCCCCTCAAAGTCCTTAAAACATTCTTAAGAGTAATTCACCAATGCCATACCCTAGAAAACTCAGTGCATTAAAATTCGAGCCAGAAGGCTTACCATCATATTTCAGTTGAACAATTGATAGGCCTATAAGTAACTAGGGTTTAGATGAAGTTGTTGCACGAATGGACCCCCTACAGGGTACAGTTACTTTGGAGAAAGGGGAGCGAGAAAGAGGTCATCTAGAAGGTTGACCTTGATTGGGAGGCACTATAAGGGAATTTGTGGAAGCATATACAACGATTGTGTAGTTAAGATAACAGTTGGAGTGGGTCATAAGGAACATGGATCGAAGAGAACACGTAATGTAGGAAGGTACTGAATTTGAAGCTTATGTTAAGGAGCTTGTGGAAAGAAAACAGATTCAAGAGCTGTTAGATAAATAGTTCATGAGACCGGGCATGTCACCTTGAAGAAACCTGATACTCCTCAAGGAAGGAGAATAGAATGCCCCAAATATGGATAAACTATCCAGAATTAAATAAAGTCACCAAGGAGAAGTGATATCCCCTTCCTGAAGTTGTTAGCCTGCTTAATCAAGTTATAAGATGCTACTTACATCTTAAATGTTATCAGCCACGAATATACGGGGAGTAACGCTACAAAGGTAGCACTTAAAGCAAAATATGGCGAGTATGAAGGTTATAGTCAAGCTTGTGTGAGAGAAGCTACAAAATTCACGATATCCATGAGCCCCATGAATAGGATTTGTTAGCAATACTTAGGCATGTATGTTGTCCTACCATTGCTAATGAGCATGAAATGGAAGACCATTCACTAAAAGTTGGGGCCGTCTAAGTCTGAGGAGTACTAAAAACCCCGTTGTGATGTGTCCATGATTAGGATTTAACAAGAATGCTATAAGGATTAATAAAAACTTCACTTGTGTAGCTATACGACTGGCATCGTTATTCTAGAAAAATGGCAAAGTCGTCTGGACATTGATTAGAAGTTTGGGATGCCACAGGACAACACAATCGTCTAGACACCTGACCACTCAAAAACACGTGGAAAGTTACGTCATGCAAGAAAATATTTGGATGCCTTACATGTACGGTTACCGTATGTGTAAGTTACGCAAATCATAAGAGGTTATAACGCGCCCCAGGTCGGAAAACACTCAACGCGCGTCAAACAATATGGATGGGTCTACTAAAAGACTGAGATACTGTTCCAGGGAAGGAAACATACTAGAAGAAGCACATAGTAGAAGAAAAATGGCTTAACCCCCTTAGGATGTGAATCCTAGAAGGAAGAAGGCCAAAGAAGCCTTTTTAAAGAAGGGTAAGGGTTAAAAATGTAAGGCCCCATTCCCGGGACGCTTACAGTTGGATCCTCATCGCATATAAAACATATATTACATTTAACTTTCGTAAAACGTTGAAGCGGAAACATTAAAAACACAATTTCATTTCATCAAAATGCTTTTGCAAAATAAAACAAACGTTCATTACACAATATCATTTTACATTCATTACAAAAGCACTAAACATAAGGATGCCATCCAAAATACGGTGAGTAGCCGCCCGTGCCATCCTATTGCAATACGGTGAGTAGCCGCCCGTGCCATCCTCAGCAACATACCTGCCAACTGGAAACACATCAAAGTTAGCGTTGCTGAGTGAGTTCTAGATTATAATAAAACTTCTTACTTTTCTTTCGTAACCTTTCTTTACTTTCTTTATAAAAACATTCGTTACATACATGCGTCACACATCATACGTACATACAGATAATATCTTTATTATCTTCATCATTACGTTTGTTAACTTTCATCATTTATCATACATCATTATCTTTCACTTCTTTCAAGATCCTGTCAGGCTTTACCCTCTTCATGGCACTCAGCCAAGATTACTGAGGTCGAATGACAATAATCCCATTTCGTACATTATTAGGATATTTCGTTAACGTTCATTTCATACATTCGTTCTTTCCATCATTACCTTTCTCTTTCATTAACTCACGCCGTACTCCTGACTCATGTCCGAAGACTGGTACTGTGCCGGGGTCTGTACACAAACCCCCGACTCATGTCCTAAGACTGACACAGTACCGGAGTACGTGTCAAGGACCTCTATCGAGTCTGTTGCGACACAAAGTCGCTCACCTCATAGGCAATCTCAACGAGTGCACGCTATACGAGTCTGTTGCAACAACAGGGTTGCTCACCTCATGCATATGCTTGGCTTTATGCTACACCCCCCGAAATTATGCGTAACTCGAGTAACCATCACATATTTCACCCCATCAACATGGGTACTACACCCCCATCGAAATGGGTACATCACCCCCATCAACATGGGTACTACACCCCCATCGAAATGGGTACATAACCCCCATCAACATGGGCACTACACCGAAGGTCATCCACAAAGACCGGAACCCTTGCGTGCACACTATAGGATTAGTTGAACCTCACGCGGTTGAGCTTAAGGCATTTAGAGCCGTGCACCTCACTATGCATTGCTTGCAAGCCTCTTACGTTTTCATTCATTCATTTATGCATGCATTCATTCATTACGTTCCTCTTTTCATTATCTTCCACTTTTCATTACATAATACTTTCATTTCATTCATTAACGTTCGACGCAAAGCCATGGAAAGATATATATACATACGAAGGAACATAAACATAAACATACACACATTACCATAAAGGGCATCATCATACATACGCATCAGTCATACATCACATCATACACACTATGCATCACACGCACCGCCATGTCTAACATCACACATAACGTCATACATATCACCATCGTCCCATCATCATCATCATTAGCTCATCATCATGCGTCATCTTATACCATCCATGCCCATCACCTCATCAAGGAAATCCCTCTCGACCATCATCTCTCAAAGTCCCTCAAAACTCCTAGCGCATAACCCCTATTCGGGCGCACCCACACTTAGGCGTATGAAGCTCCAGCCGCATGACCTCCATGCATATGAATGCTCCAGTCGCATGATGTCCATGCGTATGAACTCTTCAGTCGCATGATCTTAGGCGTATGAGGACTGTTTAGGCGCCTCACCTCTTGGGCGCATGGGAATACTTAGTCGCATGCATTCTAGGCGCATGACCTCCAATCGCATACTTCCACGCGAATGGACCTGAATCGCATGACATCTGGGCGTATGGACCTCAGTCGCATGACCTTCATGCGAATGGCCCTCAGTCGCACACCTTTCGTACGTATGGGCCCCAATCGCACGACTCACAGGCGTATGGACTCCAGTCGTATGACTTTCGGTCGAATGAGCTTCATTCGCATTTCCTTCAGTCGCATAGCCTTCATGTGTACGACCCCCAGTCACACCACTTTTGTGTGAATGAACCATCGTCGCCTTCCTTTCGTGCGTATGAACCCAATTGCCTTCCAATCGGTCGCCTGGAACTCCAGTCGGTCGCATAACCCTAGCTGATGTAGAATGCAGTTCATCCCGAACTACAGCCGCACCTTTCGGCCTCCAAACTCTTCCAAACCTCGTTTGAGCTCAAATCAACCCTTCTAAACCTTAGGGAAACATACTACGACATCATTCAAACATACCCAAGCCCGAAATCAAGCCCCAAAAAAATCATACATATACGCACACATACAAGACGAGTCAAACACCCAAAAACCCGAAAAATATCTTTCAGATGTGTTCCAGCCCTAAAACCATTCGAAAACGTGTAAAAGAAGAGTCCTAGAACTCACCTTAACGATCCCGACGAGTAGAGCTTCGATTTGACTCACTCCTCAACGATTTTGGCTACTTGAACCAACCCGAGCCAACACTTTTCCACTTTTCTCTTCTTTCTCTCTTCTCTTCTTGATGGCTGAAAAATGAGAAGGGTTGGGGTGTCTCCCCCCTTTTATACTCCCACTCATCAAGTTTCTCTCATTGGCGAGTTTGGTCCCTCGACTTTGGACTTTATTCTTTCTTTCTCTTCTTTCGTCGGCTTCAAAGGAAATTTCCGGGTGTTACAAGTCCACACCCCCCTTATATAGGTTTCGTCCCCGAAACCTGTTATTCCTTAAACCATCGTGAGCAATTCTGTCTCATCTCTTTTTTAGTCTCCCACCTGGAGTTCAATCGGTCTACGTCGTTTATCCACACACGAGTTCTTATTTATCTTTGGCTACCTTCATCAATGCTTTGATCCTTTCGAGCTTCTCGATCATGGCCTCGATCACCATATTACTTCTCATAGAGCATTTGGTGCTCGGCCTTCACTTGTAACAAGTAAGGCATTTAATCTCGTATTCCACCATATCACGCTTCATGCACTTTCCTGCCACTGTCATCGAAGTCACATTCGGAATCGTCGTGACTCAATCACCTTAAACCATCACAGTGATCCCCTCAGGCGCTGTCAACCATATTATGTTTTTGCAACACACAGTGTTCCCTCCGTAGTCCGCTAAACAATCCACTCTTAGGGCTACATCGAATGGCGTATCCATATTCTTACCACTAACAGGCAAGTTAGCACAGAAAGCAACAGGAGCAAAACTTTTACTAACGCTAGCATTGAATAACACAAGGCTAAGGATCTATTTACTAGGAACATACCTGACACAACATCAAAGTCCGTCCTAGCTTCCTCCGATCTTCTTCACTCCCGAACCTTCAGCCCTTTGCTTCTTACAGTCCCTGCTCTTATGACCTTCCTCACCACAAGAATAACACCTCCCCATACCGCAGTTCTTCACCACATGCCGGTCCTTCCACAACGGAAACAGGCATTAGTCCCCAATCTACATTCCCCGGGGTGCTTGTGTCCACACTTGTCACACCCTTCCCGACCCCGCATCAGTTATGACCACACGCTGGTCATCCACCCGTGCTCCTTTGTTACCTGGAGCGTCTCTGCCACGTCCCAATCGCTTCCCGTTCCAATCCCGATCACCGTCTCCTTTCTTGCTAACCTCTGTCACCACCACCAATCTTACATCATATAATCTCCCCGCCAAATCAACCGCCGACCTAAACGTGCTTGGTCGGGCAGCGATCATGTGCCTACAAATATCCGCTGGCAGGCAATGGATATACCTCTTGATCTTTCGTGAGAGGGGTGTCACCTGATCCGGCACCAGCCGTGCCATTTCGTTGAACTTGGTGGTGTATTGCTGATGCGTCATTGTTCCCGCCTCCAGCTGCAGGAACTCTCTTTCAACTTTATCCATCTCACGGTGAGGACAGAACTCCTCAATCACCAGCCTTTTCAATTCTGACCATCTCATCCTCCCGATAGCCCGACTACCCTCAACTTGAACTATGTTGTCCCACCAGCACAAAGCTGAGTCCACGAAAGAATGGGTAGCAAACTTTACTTTCTGATCTTCTCGGCACTCGCTGATATTTAAAACAGCTTCCATCTCCCTCACCCATCGGTGAGCAGCAGCAGCAGTGCCATTACCATCAAAAGTAGGGGGCTTGCATCGTTGAAACGCCCCATAGTTACAGCCTCGTGCCGCCTCCGGCACAGGCTCTTCTTCTTCTTCATCGGAGAGAACCGTTTTAGTCTCGGGCCATCTCCTTTCGCCCGAAGGTCTACCCCTTTCCTTTCTCTCCTCATCTCTAACAGTCTTTATCACTTCGGTCACTACAGACGCTAGGATCGTCTGCAAGACCTGATGCACTTCCTCCACGACCGCCTCTCTCATCGAGGCCCTCAGATGAGCATTCTCATCACCACCCTCCGGATGAGGGGTCTCGGGTTCTTCATGAACCACCTCTTCGGCCCTAGGCCTTCCTCTTGTGACCCGTGGTTTAGCACCATGTCCACCACACCTCCACCACGAGAAGCTTTCGAAGATCTACCACTGGCCATTCTCTAAACACACTGAAAGATTCAAACACTAACACGGTCATTCAAGGAATAGCTCAGTTTATGTCAAGTATCAGTAAGTCACTAATTACAATGGCTAGTTGTGATTAGCCACTTACTTTACTCTTCATACTCTGAGCATTACCTATCCTGACTACATCAATATCTAAATCTACCAGCAACACATAAACCATATAACATGTCCACGTAAAAGCGGTTAACTTTACGAAAATACCTGATGGCACGCAGCTACTCAGATTGGCATCCCATTACCTTTCCGTCCCATTCTTAGTTTAAGAATCGGTTTTTGAAAATATTTACCCAATTCACTTAAACTTTGGCTCTGATACCAACTTGTAAGGCCTCGTTCCCGGGACGCTTACAGTTGGATCCTCATCGCACATAAAACATATATTACATTTAACTTTCGTAAAACGTTGCAGCGGAAACATTAAAAACACAATTTCATTTCATCAAAATGCTTTTGCAAAATAAAACAAACGTTCATTACACAATATCATTTTACATTCATTACAAAAGCATTAAACATAAGGATGCCATCGAAAATACGCTGAGTAGCTGCCCTGTGCCATCCTAAGCAACATACCTGCCAACTGGAAAAACATCAAAGTCAGCGTTGCTGAGTGAGTTCTAGCTTTATAATAAAACTTACTTTTCTTTCGTAAAACCGTTCTTTACTTTCTTTATAAAAACATTCGTTACATACATGCGTTCACACATCATACGTACATACAGATAATATCTTTATTATCTTCATCATTACGTTCGTTAATTTCCATCATTTATCATACATCATTATCTTTCACTTCTTTCTAGATCCTGTCAGGCTTTACCCTCTTCATGTCACTCAGCCACGATTACTGAGGTCGAATGACAATGATCCCATTTCGTACATTATTAGGATATTTCGTTAACGTTCATTTCAAAAATTCGTTCTTTCCATCATTACCTTTCTCATTCATTAACTCACGCCGTACTCCCGACTCATGTTCGAAGACTGTGTCACACCCCGGGCCCAGGTAGGGTGGGACATCACAGACTAGCAACAACTTATGGCAGCGGAAACAAACCGTTATAAGAGCTCAAAGGAGAGAATATCACATGGCATTAAAGTTTTAAAAAGGTAACAGGGCTAGACAGACATCAAGCCCCCAAATGAGTTTTACAATCATTCATAAAAATAAATTGTACTTGTTCAACACAAAATATAAATGTTCAATTGATTCATCAAGGAAATAAGCCAATGCCATGTCACGGGGATAAGTCTAGGTCTCCACAACAGCTAGGATCTCTTCAAATTACCTGAAACATGCTCAAAAGAAAATTTGTCAACTAAAAAGTTGGTGAATTTAAGTGCTTAAAGTTTAAAAACAAAAGGACTTAACAAATCCTTCTTTGATTAAAAGAAAATAATCATTGTTTATCGTGGGAAGAATAATAATCAACCATGCACTCACTAGTCCCGGTTGGCCTCTTCTAACGTTGTGTTTTACCGGATATTCCCGAAGAAGAAACTGAGCCCAACCAGTGAACCCTACCTGCCCGGATGGTTCACCATAGAATCTTAACAAAACTTGTTACATGCCACAACGATCCCTCAGGATCTCAGTGGGGTAACCTTCTGGAACGGAAGCCACTGTGTGGGGGGGGATTCCCCAAATAGATCTATCCATATAAATCAAGCGGTTCACGAAAGAATTAAGATTCATGATATAAGAATCAGCAGGGTAAACACAAACCCACATAGAATCATCAAATAAAGCACAATCATAGTTCATAAAATAGAGCATGTTTCATCCCAAAACAATAGTAAAAAGGGGGATCACTCGAACTCACCTTAGGTTTCCAAATCAAAAGTCTCTTGGTGTGCGGGAAGTGTCACAAGTCTAGCACCCTAACATGTACATATTAAGCAATAAGCTACTGTCCTAAACTCATTCAAAGTGCAACAATGGTGTCAAGGGTTTAGCTATTGAGTAAGGCTTTGGTTTCGTGAAGGTTTGTATAAAAAGTTTCCTTTATGGCAGTCAAGGCGTCTTCATGAAAAATTGGGATTTTCACTTCATTTGTAGTATATAAGAATTTGTTGTTCAAGGTTTATTAGCTTCCTGGAAGTCGGTTATAAGGTTTGGAAAAATTTTACAATTTGGTCCCTCAAGTTTCAAAATTGACAGTTTCTACCCTCAAGTTTAGTTTCTTGCCCTTTATGTCATTTAAGACCAAAAATCAGATTATTAGAGTCATATTATGATTATTATGGAGTAAGTGCTTCAAAACTTTAGTCTACGGGTTCGATTTTAAAAACTGCGCGTTTAACGCTCCCGGTTACGGTAAAAGCCGGATAGTTTTAACAGTAATTGGAGAGTTTTCATATATTTAAATCTTGGACCAGTAGGTATTTTCTAAAAGATTTCTTTATAAATTTTAAGTCCTTAAATTGTGTAAAATGGCCTTTTATAGTTGAAATCTGTTTTTACGTTTGACCCGTTAATACGCGGTTTTGACCGGGTTTGACCATTTAAAGCTTGTTTGACCAATTTTCAAATCCTTTAAGTCTTTTATTACTTAACTTACTGAAATCATATGATTTTTATAAATCTTAGTTTTGAACTCTATTTTTATGGATTTTTCTCAAAAACGATGCTCGGTTTGTACCCGTTTTTAGTTAAAATGTCATTTATTTGTGTCTTGACCATTTAAATTATCCATTGACTCCAGAGTACTTTATTTATCATTTTTGAGCCTGGAATACTTTTTAAGAATGTTAAATTTGTATTCTTATATTTTTAAGTCATTTTACCATGTTTTCGGGTCCCGAAAGTGACTAAAAGAGGGTAAATCACAACATGTCCTTTATTCCAGAGATTAAACATTGCTAACACTTCTAATATTCACTAAAACCTACTGTAATTTCAGTCCCAACATGTTGCCTAGTGATCTATACATCCATATGCTTCAAATATGTAGAAAATGTCATAACCGACAATTACACTTGTGTAAACCATCTTAACTTGAGTTTAAATGTTACCAACACTTCATTTAACTTCATAAAAAGATTGTTAAGGTGTCATTAAGTCGTTCATGAGTAGGTTATGGGTCTTGGTTAAAAGGATTTTTCAAACAAATGCTTAAAAGGTGTTGTTACATGTAGAAAGGAGGGTTTCAAGGTGAAATCCATGTATCAACCGTGGATTTGAGTATGTAGCCTCTTGGAACTTTAAAAACAGGTCTTGGGAGTCCATTAAGTCATAAAAATGCAGGTCACAAGTTTGGTTACAAGAGTTGAAGCTTTCACAAGTTAGATGATATCAAAACACTCAAAATGAGGGTTTTCATGGTGGAAATCGGTTTCCACCTCAAGAATGACTAACATAACATGAAGTTTACCTTCAAGAACGTTGGGAACTCCTTAAGAAGAGATGATGGTGAGATGTTTCTGCTACAACAAGGAAATACACGGTTCTTAGATGATAAATGAAGAAAAAACAAGAGAAATGTCACAAAACCGACAACATGAGCTTACACTCGATGTAACTCACGGTTTAGAAGGTGTTGATGGCCGTGAATGGCTTGAAACTCCTTGGACTTGAATGGAGAAACTCGAACCAAGGCTGGAAAGGTGGAACAAGTACGGTTGTGTGACCAAATCTGCGAACAAGGCCACTTCTTTGCGGTTTTGCTCTTGGCCGATTGGAACTTGATGTGTTCTTCGAATTTTCTTCACAAGACTTAGAGAGAATTGATTTAGGAGTGTTGTGAGGTGTGTGTGTGTGTGTTTGTTCAGCTGATTCGAATTAAGGGAGAGAGGAGAGAGGGAGAGAGGTGCATGAAGGGTGAGTGGGTGTGTGGGGGGGTGGTGGTGAAGAGAGGAGGGGAGTGGTGAGAGGGGCGGCCGATTGGAGGGTAGTGGGGAGGATTTCCATTTAATTTTAATTGTAAATTATATTGTGTAGTGTAATTTTGTAGTATTGGGTATTATGTATTATTTAGTGGATGGTGAATTGAGGTATCTAATGCATGCCCATGCATGCATGGCCGAAATTATGTAAGTGTGAGTGTGTATGCTCACATTTTAATTGCCTTCTCTTGAATTTAATTTTGTAAGGGTGACTAGTTGACATTCCCGGGGACACTAATTTTTAAAAAGGTAGAAACCTAAATTGTACTAAAGTCAATAATAAAAATCACATAAAATCATAATTTACATCAAGTAGTAAGAATTGTTTCCAATTTCATAGTAGGGTTGAATAGTTTCAATTATTAGCACTCATAACATGGATAATGATGCAAGTAATCTAGGGTTAGGGTAACAACCTGGAGGTCGGTTGTCACATTCTCCCACCGTTTAGGAAATTTCGTCCCGAAATTTTAACTCTGATTAGAGACTGAACGGGTGGGTTTGAAGAGGTGTGGATAGTTCTTCCTCATTTCATCTTCACGCTCCCAAGTAAATTCAGGTCCTCGCTTGGAGTTCCATCTAACCTTAACCTTGGGTATGCGGCTCCGCCGGAGTTGTTTGACCAAACGATCCGTGATCTCCACAGGTTCTTCCACAAAAATTCAGTTTGTCGCTATTCTTGCTTCTTTTAATGGTAGTTCCAGGGTTTTGTCTACCATGCTCTTCTTCAAGTTTGACACATGAAAGGTGTCGTGTATGTGACTCAACCCGGGGGGGTAGTTTCAACTTATATGCCACTGGGCCAATTCTCGCATTTTTCGAATGGTCCAATGTATCTTGGGCTTAGTTTTCCTCTCTTTCCGAACCTCACTGTTCTTTCCACGGTGCTACTTTTAGCATCACTCTGTCGCCCACTTGGAACTCTAGAGGTTTCCGCCTCCTGTCAGCGTACTTCTTCTGTCGATCTCTGGCTGCTCTCAGTCGCTCCTTTATCTTATAGATCTTGTCGGTGGTTTCCAACACTATGTCGGGTCCCATCACTTGGCTGTCACCAATCTCATTCCAACTCAAGGGTGATCGGCATTTCCTGCCATAAAGGGCCTCATACGGAGCGGCTTTGATACTCGCGTGGTAACTATTGTTATAGGCGAATTCCACAAAGGAAGATGGTTATCCCAGTTTCCGCCAAAGTCCATCACGCAAGCTCTCAACATGTCTTCCATCGTTTGAATAGTTCTTTCGCTCTGTCCGTCGGTCTGAGGGTGGTAAGCCGTGCTAAGATCTAAACGGGTTCCTAAAGCTTGCTGGAACGATTTCCAGAAACGAGAGGTGAAACGGCTATCACGGTCTGAGATGACGACAGAGGCACTCCATGCCTTGTTACAATCGTCGACATAAAGTTGGGCCAGTTTCGTTATGTCGTAGTCTTCTCTAATTGGCAAGAAGTGAACTGATTTTGTTAATATCCACTATTACCCAAATAGCATCGTGACCTTTAAACGTTCTAGGCAACTTGGTAACAAAATCCATCGTAACATTATCCCATTTCCATTCAGGATTTCAGGTTGCTGTAACGTTCCTGATGGTTTTTGGTTCTCAGCTTTTACCATGGCACAAGTTAAACATTTCCCCACATAAACGGCGATTGATCTCTTGATTCCCGGCCACCAGAAAAGTGTCTTTAAATCCTGGTACATCTTATCACTTCCAGGGTGAATTGAATACCTAGACTTGTGCGCTTCGTCGAGGATTACTTCTCGAATTCCTCCGTGTTTTGGCACCCAAGTCCTTCCACCATATCTATATGTACCATCATCCCCTATCTCCAATTGCTTTTCCATTCCAGTCAATCCTTCTTCCTTTAGTTTTTCTTCCTTTAATGCCTCGCCTTGAGCTTCCTTCAGTTTTGCTATAAGGTTGGTATACAAACTCATCCTTAAGGCTCGTACTCGAAGAGGTTTCTCTCTTTCCTTTCGGCTCAACGCATCCGCCACAACATTGGCCTTACCAGGATGGTAGCGGATCTCGCACTCGTAATCGTTCAATAGCTCGACCCATCTTCTCTGACGCATGTTGAGCATCTTTTGGTCAAGGATATGCTGCAAGCTTCTATGGTCAGTGTAGATGATGCATTTGTGCCATAAAGGTAGTGCCTCCACATCCTAAGGGCAAACACCACGGCACCCAACTCCAGATCGTGCGTCGTGTAGTTCTTCTCATGATCATTCAGCAGTCTCGATGCGTAAGCAATCACCTTGTTGCGTTGCATTCAATACACATCCTAGCCCTTGACGCGAAGCGTCACAATAGACCACGAAGTCTTCTACTCCTTCTGGAAGAGCAAGGAAAGGTGCACTGATAATTTCTCCTTAAGCGTTTCAAACGCCTCGTTCTGCTCTCGCTCCCACACAAAGGTTGTGTTCTTCTTGGTTAGTGCGGTCAAAGGTTGCACTATACGCGAGAAGTCCTTTATAAACCTTCGGTAATAGCCAGCCAGTCCTAAGAATTGCCTTAACTCCGTAGGAGTTTCAGGAATCTTCCAATTCTTTATGGCCTCAATCTTGGAAGGGTCAACTTGAATCCCATCCTCATTTACCACATGACCAAAGAATTGGATCTGGCGCATCCAGAATTCACATTTAGAGAACTTAGCATATAGTTGCTCATTCTTGAGCAATTCAAGAATTAGCCTGAGATGCTTCTCGTGCTCGTCTTTACTTTGGGAATAGATCAGTATGTCGTCGATAAACACGATCACAAACTTGTCGAGGTAAGGGCGGCAAACGCGATTCATGAGGTCCATGAATGCTGCTGGAGCATTAGTCAGTCCAAAGGGCATGACCAAATACTCATAGTGTCCATACCTAGTTCGGAAGGCGGTTTTGGGTATATCTTCTTCTCTTATCTTCAGCTGGTGGTATCCTGACCTCAAGTCTATTTTGGAGAAATAACTTGCTCCTTGCAGTTGATCAAATAGGTCATCTATTCTCGGAGAGGGTAACGGTTCTTTATGGTCAGCTTATTCAATTCCCTGTAATCAATACACATTCGCAGGGTTCCGTCTTTCTTTTTCACGAATAGTACCGGGGCACCCCATGGAGAGACACTCGGACGTATAAATCCCTTGTCCAGTAGTTCTTGAATTTGTACCATTAGCTCCTTCATCTCAGGTGGGGCGAGCCGGTACGGTGCCTTGGCTACTGGTGCAGCACCAGGCAACAAGTCTATCTGGAATTCAACTTGTCGATTCGGGGAAGTCCTGGTAGTTCTTCCGGAAACACCTCTGGGTATTCCGAAACCACGGGAATCTCTTCGATCTTCTTCTCCTTTTGGGCTTTCATCACATATACTATAAAAGCTGGACATCCCTTCTTCAAGCTCTTGGTAGCTTTAAGTGGGATATCATAGGGTATAGAGTGTTACTCCTTTCACCTTCTACCACTAACACTTCTTCGTCGCTCAACGGTATCTTCAGCAGTCGCTCATCACATACGATTTCGACTTATGCTTCGCTAACCAGTCCATACCCACGACCACATCAAATCCTCCTAACTTAATGGGCATCAAGTCAATCTAAAACGTATTCCCTTTTAGATTCAGGGGGCAATCCCTAATGATTTCGTTAGCCTCTAAAATATTACCGTCAGCTAATTCTACGGTAAATGTATCAGCCAAGGTACACACGTCTAAGTCAATCAATGGCCTAAAAGTACTAGAGATAAAACTAGCAGTCGCTCCAGTATCAAACAGTACAGTAGCGGGATGATTGTTTACAAGGAACGTACCGTTGACCACGTCGGGTTCCCTACGAGCTCCTGCTGGGTCCATAACGAAAGCTCTTCCCTTAGGCTTATTGTGCTTGGCATCCTTGTCTCTACCCAGCTTAGGACACTTGTTCCTCATATGCCCTGGATCTCCACACTCATAGCATTGTTTCCCTGGTGCATAAGTACAGTCTTTAATTAAATGGCCTGTTCTCTTGCACCTAAAACAGGGCATCGGGTTACATTCCCCTTGATGATGTAACTTGCACTTGCTGCAGAATGGGCTTGTCCCCGTATACAATCTCCGGTTTTTGCTTCCTTGATCATCACGTCTCACTCCTTCAGAACTCCTTCTACTTGACCCACTGCTACTTCCAACCGCTCTTTTTGCTTCAAACCACTTCCTTTTATCACCAACAAACTTCTTCTTCTCATCAGCCCTTGCTTGATCGGTCCATCCAGCCCTAATTAGATCATCAGTCAAACTGCTGGTAAGGTCGACAGCAGCTTGCAGGGTCACAGGCTGAGAGGCACGAACCATACCCCTAACTCTTGGGTGTAGTCCCCAGATGAACCGTGCTACACCCTTGGCTTCTGGCGTCACCAAATGTGGCACAAGTCGGGACAGGGCTAAGAAACGATTGATGTATTGGTTAGTTGGGTCCTTTCATCTCCAAGCTTAAAAATTCTGTCTCCAGCTTCTCGAGTTGATTGATGGGGCAATATTTGTTGGTCATTAGCTTCGGAATTCAGTCCAACCCATTCGATTAGCCACTTTTCTTCCACGGCTCTGAGTAATGGACTTCCACCATTCAAGAGCTGATCCCTTGAGAGATTGTGATGCAAATCTCACCATATGCTCCATCTTGCACTCGCTGATGTCTAAGACGGCTTCCATTTCGTCGATCCACCTGTAAGTCTCTATAGCACCCTCGGTGCCATAGAAGTCCTTGGGCTTACATGCCATGAAGGTCTTGTAAGAGCACCCATTCCTTAACGTCTCAGCTTCTTCGTCGTGGCTCTCATCGTTTATTGGCCGTTCATTACCAGTAGTGTTATCCCGGTCTGCATTTATCTGTGCAATAATAGTCGGAATGGCGTTGGCCAGTTGCTGAGCTACGAGGTTAGCAATCCTTTCGTCACTCTCTTGATTAGTATTCTCCCCGTGGGGAGTCCCTGGTGGAGTAGGTTGGTTTCCAATAGGCCTTGCTTCCTCATGGCGGCCCCTGGTGGTCCACGTCGACCAGAACGTGTTCCTCTGCGAGTCGGCATTCTGATAGTATCACAAATAGATTCGTTTAGCATCTCATAAATTTTGTTTCGGATAGCCTAGGCATCATTATCCTATCACACCATGCCTCGGAAAGGGATCATGGCATGCACATATGTATTTACAACCCACTAAAGAACCTTACAAAGTCCAAATCAAAACATGACATAACAGTTGGGCAACCATTTGGAAAAGGCACAGACAAATTTCAAGGCACAACAAAACATATAGCAATTCAATACAGACAGTTTAATAATTCTAGCATCCCAATAGCAGATTACGATAGTATCATCCAAACAAATAGAATCAGAGTCATGCTCTTACAATTTGGAAGGTGCCATCACCCCCATGATAATAAAATAATAGTATCGAATAAGAATTCAAATAGTTTCCTTCTACTGTCCACAGACAGATAATCCCACTGAGTACTCCAGTTCTCACATCCACTTCCTCTTTAGCCATCCAAACCATCCTGTACCCTTCTTCCTCTGCTCCTGCTCCAAACGCTTCACTCCCTGTGTAGCCATCATCGCCTGGAACTGAGCCGACTGAGAAGTTGAGTGGCGTGCTGAACCGTCAGCTCATGACGGCGAACAGTCCTCAAAATCTCATCCAATGTCGCATCGGAGGGTCCTACATCACTTGCCCGGCGACTCGACTGGGAGTACCTATCACCAGCCAGTACGCTAGGGCCGTCATACATACTATGTCTCGGCGGCATCAGGCGTTCGTCACGAGGGTCAAACAGTGGGGGTATCGATGTCGGAATCCTAACAGGCGGGGGAGGAGGAGGAGGCATCCTAAAGGATACGGAGGATCCTGGCCTAACGCTTTTGCGAGGTCGGGTGACAGTACGCGCACCCCTATTCCCAATAGGTGGGATGGGTGAGAGGGTCGGAGCAGCTACTTAAGGAGAGTGGGATCGCGTTTGGCTTCGGGAAGGTGATGTGGAGGAAGAGTCCTCGGAAGCCTCAGTGTCTTCGGATGTGACGGATATCCACCCTGGATGTCCGCATCTCCGGAGGTACGCCTCATACTCCGTCTGGGGCTTCTCTCTCCTCAGGTTTCCGGTAGGAGCGGTCTCAGTGTCGGGGTGAGCAGGCGCCTTTCCTTTATCAGCCATTGACGTTGTCCTGTAAGAAATACATCATGAGTAATTTGGTTTCTCATAGCTCATGATTTACATAATAGTACTAATAATAGTAGTGATGGCAATAGTATCTGTTATTCCAACATATAGCTGACTGTTTTGCCCAGATCAATAGTTTCTTCAAGTAGTATCGGATAACATAGTTCATCATAAAAATCATTTAAATCCCCTTTTTAAAATTAGTTTCAAATCATCAATATAAACCAGAAAAAGTCCAACCATAACCTAAAGATCAGTGATGGAAATTACGCGTCCGGTAAATTCATGATTACGTTGATCAAATTTAATCATCAATTTACCCAACCCGATCATCCCAACACTTCCCACAAGGACAGTCCTAGGGTATCAGGGTTGTAGCCTAGGGTCTACTATGACATTCCCGACTTCTCTACAACCTTTGGCTCTGAAACCAATCTGTCACACCCCGGGCCCAGGTAGGGTGGGACGTCACAGACTAGCAACAACATATGGCAGCGGAAACAAACCATTATAAGAGCTCAAAGGAGAGAATATCACATGGCATTAAAGTTTTAAAAAGGTAACAGGGCTAGAGACACATCAAGCCCCCAAATGAGTTTTACAATCATTCATAAAAATAAAATTGTACTTGTTCAACACAAAATATAAATTGTTCAATTGATTCATCAAGGAAATAAGCCAATGCCATGTCACGGGGATAAGTCTAGGTCTCCACAACAGCTAGGATCTCTTCATATATTACCTGAAACATGCTCAAAAGAAAATTGTGTCAACTAAAAAGTTGGTGAATTCAAGTGCTTAAAGTTTAAAAACAAAAGGACTTAACAAATCCTTCTTTGATTAAAAGAAAATAATCATTGTTTATCATCGTGGGAAGAATCATAATCAACCCTGCACTCAGTCCCGGTTGGCCTCTTCTAAAGTTGTGTTTTACCGGATATTCCCGAAGGAAGAAACTGAGCCCCAAACCAGTGAACCCTACCTGCCCGGATGGTTCACCATAGAATCTTAGCAAAACTTGTTACATGCCACAACGATCCCTCAGGATCTCAGTGGGGTAACCTTCCTAGAACGGAAGCCACTGTGTGTGGGGGATTCCCCAAATAGATCTATCCATATAAATCAAGCGGTTCACGAAAGAATTAATGATTATGATATAAGTATCAGCAGGTAACCACAAATCCCACATAGAATCATCAAGTAAAGCACAATCATAGTTCATAAAAGTAGAGCATGTTTCATCCCAAAACAATAGTAAAAAGGGGGATCACTAGAACTCACCTTAGGTTTCCAAATCAAAAGTCTCTTGGTGTGCCGGGAAGTGTCACAAGTCTAGCACCCTAACATGTACATATTAAGCAATAAGCTACTGTCCTAAACTCATTCAAAGTGCAACAATGGTGTCAAGGGTTTAGCTATTGAGTAAGGCTTTGGTTTCGTGAAGGTTTGTATAAAAAGTTTCCTTTTATGGCAAGTCAAGGCGTCTTCATGAAAATTGGGATTTTCACTTCATTTGGTTAAGTATACTAAGAAATTTTGTTGTTCAAGTGTTTATTGGCTTCCTGGAAGTCGGTTATAAGGTTTGGAAAAATTTTACAATTTGGTCCCTCAAGTTTCAAAATTGACAGCTTCTACCCTCAAGTTTAGTTTCTTGATCTTTATGTCATTTAAGACCAAAAATCAGATTATTAGAGTCATATTATGATTATTATGGAGTAAGTGCTTCAAAACTTTAGTCCACGGATTCGATTTTAAAAACTGCGCGTTTAACGCTCCCGGTTACGGTAAAAGCCGGATAGTTTTAACAGTAATTTGGAGTTTTCATATATTTAAATCTTGGACCAGTAGGTATTTTCTAAAAGATTTCTTTATAAATTTTTAAGTCCTTAAATTGTGTAAATTGGCCTTTTATAGTTGAAAATCTTGTTTTTAAGTTTGACCCGTTAATACGCGGTTTTGACCGGGTTTGACCATTTAAAGCTTGTTTGACCAATTTTTCAAATCCTTTAAGTCTTTTATTACTTAACTTACTGAAATCATATGATTTTTATAAATCTTAGTTTTGAATTCTATTTTTATGGATTTTTCTCAAAAACGATGCTCGGTTTGTACCCGTTTTTAGTTAAAATGTCATTTATTTGTGTCTTTGACCATTTAAATTATCCATTGACTCCAGAGTACTTTATTTATCATTTTTGAGCCTGGAATACTTTTTAAGAATGTTAAATTTGTATTCTTACTATTTTTAAGTCATTTTACCATGTTTTCGGGTCCCGAAAGTGACTAAAAGAGGGTAAATCACAACATGTCCTTTATTCCAGAGATTAAACATTGCTAACACTTCTAATATTCACTAAAACCTACTGAAATTTCAGTCCCAACATGTTGCCTAGTTGATCTATACATCCATATGCTTCAAATATGTAGAAAATGTCATAACCGACAATTACACTTGTGTAAACCATCTTAACTTGAGTTTAAATGTTACCAACACTTCATTTAGCTTCATAAACAGATTGTTAAAGTGTCATTATGTCGTTCATGAGTAGGTTATGGGTCTTGGTTAAAAGGATTTTTCAAACAAATGCTTAAAAGGTGTTGTTACATGTAGAAAGGAGGGTTTCAATGTGAAATCCATGTATCAACCGTGGATTTGAGTATGTAGTCTCTTGGAACTTTTAAAAACAGGTTCTTGGGAGTCCATTAAGTCATAAAAATGCAGGTCACAAGTTTGGTTTACAAGAGTTGAAGCTTTCACAAGTTAGATTATATCAAAACACTCAAAATTAGGGTTCTCATGGTGGAAATCGGTTTCCATCTCAAGAATGACTAACATAACATGAACTTTACCTTCAAGAACGTTGGGAACTCCTTAAGAACGAGATGATGGTGATATGTTTCTGATACAACAAGGAAATACATGGTTCTTAGATGTTAAATGAAGAAAACAAGAGAAATGTCACAAAACCGACAACATGAGCTTACACTCGATGTAACTCACGGTTTAGAAGGTGTTGATGGCCGTGAATGGCTTGAAACTCCTTGGACTTGAATGGAGAAACTCGAACCAAGGCTGGAAAGGTGGAACAAGTACGGTTGTGTGACCAAATCTTGCGAACAAGGCCACTTCTTTGCGGTTTTGCTCTTGGCCGATTAGAACTTGATGTGTTCTTCGAATTTTCTTCACAAGACTTAGAGAGAATCTGATTTAGGAGTGTTGTGAGGTGTGTGTGTGTGTTTGTTCAGCTGATTCGAATTAAGGGAGAGAGGGAGAGAGGTGCATGAAAGGTGAGTGGGTGTGTGGGGTGGTGGTGAAGAGAGGAGGGGAGTGGTGAGAGGGGCGGCCGATTTGGAGGGTAGTGGGGAGGATTTCTCATTTAATTTTTAATTGTAAATTATATTGTGTAGTGTAATTTTGTAGTATTGGGTATTATGTATTATTTAGTGGAAGGTGAATTGAGGTATCTAATGCATGCCCATGCATGCATGGCCGAAAATTATGTAAGTGTGAGTGTGTATGCTCACATTTTAATTGCCTTCTCTTGAATTTAATTTTGTAAGGGTGACTAGTTGACATTCCCGGGGCACTAATTTTTAAAAAGGTAGAAACCTAAATTAACTAAAAGTCAATAATAAAAATCACATAAAATCATAATTTACATCAAATAGTAAGAATTGTTTCCAATTTCATAGTAGGGTTGAATAGTTTCAATTATTAGCACTCATAACATGGATAATGATGCAAGTAATCTAGGGTTAGGGTAACAACCTGGAGGTTGGTTGTCACAGACTGGTACTGTGCCGGGGTCTGTACACAAACCCCCGACTCATGTCCTAAGACTGACACAGTACCGGAGTACGCGTCAAGGACCTTTATCAAGTCTGTTGCGACACAGAGTCGCTCACCTCATAGGCAATCTCAACGTTTGCACGCTATACGAGTCTGTAGCAACAGTAGGGTTGCTCACCTCATGCATATGCTTGGCTTTATTCTACACCCCCGAAGTTATGCGTAACTCGGGTAACCATCACATATTTCTCCCCCATCAACATGGGTACTACACCCCATTCGAAATGGGTACATCACCCCTATCAACATGGGTACTACACCCCCATCGAAATGGGTACATCACCCTCATCAACATGGGTACTACACCGAAGGTCAGCCACAAAGACTAGAACCCTTGCGTGCACGCTATAGGATTAGCTGAACCTCACGCGGTTGAGCTTAAGGCATTTAGAGTCGTGCACCTCACTATACTTTGCTTGCAAGCCTCTTACGTTTTCATTCATTAGTTTATGCATGCATTCATTCATTACGTTCCTCTTTTCATTATCTTCCACTTTACATTACATAATACTTTCATTTCATTCATTAATGTTCGACGCAAAGCAATCGAAAGATACATATAGATACGAAGGAACATAAACATAAACATACACACATTACCATAAAGGGCATCATCATACATACGCATCAGTCATACATCACATCATACACACTACGCATCACACGCACCGCCATGCCTAACATCACACATAACGTCATACATATCACCATCGTCACATCATCATCATCATTAGCTCATCATCATGCGCCATCTTATACCGTCCATGCCCATCACCTCATCGAGGAAATCCATCTCGGCCATCATCTCTCAAAGTCCCTCAAAACTCCTGGGCGCATAAACCCTATTCGGGCGCACCCACACTTAGGCGTATGAAGATCCAGCCGCATGACCTCCATGCGTATGAATGCTCCAGTCGCATGATCTCCATGCGTATGAACTCTCCAGTCGCATGATCACAGGCGTGTGAGGACTGTTTAGGCGCCTCACCTCTTGGGCACATGGGAATACTTAGTCGCATGCATTCTAGGCGCATGACCTCCAATCGCATACTTCCACGCGTATGGACCTCAATCGCATGACATCTGGGCGTATGGACCTCATTCGCATGACCTTCATGCGAATGGCCCTCACTCGCACACCTTTCGTACATATGGGCCCCAATCGCACGACTCACAGGCGTATGGACTCCAGTCGCATGACTTACAGTCGCATGACCTTCATTCGCATTTCCTTTAGTCGCATAGCCTTCATGCGTACGACCCCCAGTCACACCACTTTCATGCGAATGACCCTCATTCGCCTTCCTTTTGTGCGTATGAACCCAATCGCTTTCCAATCGGTGGCCAGAAACCTCCAGTCGGTCGCATAACCCTAGCTGATGCAGAATGCAGTTCATCCCGAACTGCAGCCGCACCTTTCGGCCTCCAAACTCTTCCAAACCTCGTTTGAGCTCAAATCAACCCTTCTAAACCTTAGAGAAACATACTACGACATCATTCAAACATACCCAAGCCAGAAATCAAGCCCCAAACGAATCATACATATACGCACACATACAAAACGGTTCAAACACCCAAAAACCTGAAAAATATCTTTCAGATGTGTTCCAGCCCCAAAATCATTCGAAAACGTGTAAAAGAGGGGTCCTAGAACTCACCTTAACTATCCCGACGAGTAGAGCTTCGATTTGACTCGCTCCTCAACGATTTTGGCTACTCGAACCAACCCGAGCCAACACTTTTTCTCTTTTCTCTTCTTTCTCTCTTCTCTTCTTGATGGCTGAAAAATGAGAAAGGTTGGGGTGTCTCCCCCCTTTTATACTCCCACTCATCTAGTTTCTCTCGTTGGAGAGTTTGGTCCCTCGACTTTGGACTTTATTTCTTTTTCTTCTTTCGTCGGCTTCAAAGGAAATTTCCGGGTGTTACAAAAAAGGAAGCTTTGAAAGGTAGAGACTTTTACGTATGACCTAATCCCTTCGTTCTTATCAATCATGAAAACTTCCTAGTTTTGGCTTGATAAGAACACGCATATGGGTTCTCGACATTAATCTATACTCTTTAGGAAAACCCAAATCCTTTTTGACCTGGAACCTTTAATATATTATATCCTGAATCTCCTGTCTAATTAAGGATTGTCACAATAACACCTTATTCTTTTCAACCTATTATATGACCCCCTGTGTGAGCTGCAATACCGTTGGGGTTGTGGAAATTGTCTCCTTGCTAGAGCTGCCTAGTAGGATTGTATGTCGAACCTCAGTGGAGAATCTCTTCTTGTTAATTTTGTACCAATGTTAAATGATCTGATTGTGAAGCCAAAAAATCTATTCATGAAACGACTCACTGATTTTGTCAAACATGTTCTAACGTTTAGATAATTACTTGAATCTAAATCAAACCCGGTTGTTTGATACATAATGACTGTAGGGGTTTTAACATGTTTATCAAAGCTCATATAATCTTGTTTATATGAAAACGTAGCGGAATATATATGTTTTAAAACATGTTAATAAGATGATTATTAAACCATTTAATAAAGAACCCCAAGCCATGGATCATTATACAAATGCATACAATAAAGAACAAAAGATACTTAGAAGTATATACAACCTTTGTAGCTTCCTAAAACCAAAAGTTGTGAGCTGTGAAAGATGATTTTGTGGCTTAGTTTTCAACCAAGAAAACCTCAAGGAGTGATACCCCAAGCTTGTACAAACACCTTCCTTTGCTAGGGCTTGCAACACCAACTTATAGAGCTCTCCTTGTTGAATCTTTTCAGCCAAGAACCCTTCTTTGCAAAGCTGAAAATCCTTCTTCTTTCTCTAAAAACCGAGATTTTAGAGTGTGAAAGGAGAGAACTTCTCTTGTGTGTGTGTGAGAGAAAGAGAGAGGATGCAAGAGTGTTCAAGTGGTGAAGTAATTGCATGGCCTTGGAACTAAAAAGGGGGGGCAACCAAGACAAAAGGGGCGGCCGATTTTGGCTCCCTTTGTCTCCCTCTTGTTTCAAATTTTTTTAAAAAAACTATATACACTCTTGCACCCTTATGATGTAAAATTAAACCATTTTAATTTTATATCACTAACACACACACTATTATTTGTCATTGTCTACTAATTTAAAAATGAACAAATAATCCCATATGAACAAACATATATATATATATATATATATATATATATATATATATATATATATATATATATATATATATATATATATATATATATATATATAAACTTGTTCATTTGCAAAAGCAATGATTTAGAAAACCCGGTTTCTAAATTGGTGTTTATATTTATTTGTTTGATCTAATCAACAAATAAATATTTGTCGGTGTTTGATTGGCTTGTTATTGGGTATGACCCGACTTGGATCATATCACACTAGCCACATCAATTTAATATATATCTTGGGCAGATCATTTCCTTCAATCTCCCACTTGCACAAGATTTATAGAAGATTGATGCAAGCAGCAAATAACGCCTAGCAACGGTTTGCTACCCCTAATGTATATGACTAAGTGCCATTCAATAACATCATCCTTTTCAAGTACCTTACTTGAATATGTTTTAGGTGAATTAATCATCTATCCTTTTGTTGCAGATGTCATGTTAAATCCAAGAGACACAGAATTGTCATTCTCCGATGATTTAACTTTAACAGGCCTTAGACATCTAACTCTCAACGAATAAGAGGAACAAATTCCATCTTGACTACATACGTCTCTCACAATCACCTCATGTCATACCTGAACTCAGCCTTATGTACTGCCTTTTCAGAACAGCAAAGGACTAAGTCAAAGTACAATACTTGGTGAATATCAAGACCCAATATGTATCTCAGGTCTGAGGATACAATGATATTCGCCTTTACTCAAAATCTCTTATGACTAATCAGAAAGATTCCATGCAGAAATAATTGAGAGCGGGTCAGTCCAATATCTATATCCCATAGATATCAATGAACCTTGGTAGCAACCTCTTGCTCTATATTCATACCTTATGAATATCAACCAATCCAAGTTCATTATAGTCTTACATTCATAGTTGTTCCCACAAGTATGATCGACTACGGACGTTGAGAATAATTCATTTATTCACGGATTTAAACATGCTAAAATAGAAGAACAAATGAAATTATAACCATATAATTAAGTCAAATAACATTAGTTCCAATATCCAAATACAAAATACAACATAAAACCCAGTCACTTGAATATCTAAGTCCCATGGCACAAACATGACCTTCATGCTTTGCCTTTTCAAGGAGCTTTGTGAGTGGATCCGCAACGTTTTTATCAGTGTGGACTTTGCGAATACATATCTTTCCTTTTTCAACTTCATCCCTTATGTAGTTGAATCTCCGTTCAATGTGCCGAGTCTTTTGATGAGCACGAGGTTCCTTGATTTGAGCAATCGCACCCTCGTTGTCACAAAAGATCTCTAGGGGATCCTGAATGGAAGGGACTACCCCTAGATCGGCTATGAATTTCTTCAGCCATGCAGCTTCCTGTGCTGCCATTGAAGCGGCGACGTATTCTGACTCTGTAGTGGACAACGCTACGATTTCTTGCTTTGAGCTTTTCCAAGAAACAGCTCCCCCATTCAGAATAAAGATGTACCCCGATTGAAATCGTGAATCATCTCGATCGGTTTGGAAACTCGCATCCGTGTAACCTTTTACAACGAGTTCCTCTTCACCAGACCCGTAGATCAAGAACATGTCCTTAGTCCTCCTTAGGTACTTCAGAATGTTCTTGACATCCATCCAATGACTATCACCAGGATTTTGCTGGTATCTACTTGTCATGCTTAAAGCGCATGACACGTCTGGTCTAGTGCATATCATTGCATACATGATTGATCCTATAGCAGATGCATATGGGATTGCCTTCATTCTATTTTGCTCCTCCTTGGAGCTTGGACATTGAGTTGTACTCAATATTGTCCCTCTTTGAATAGGTACAGTACCTTTCTTAGAGTTTTCCATCTTGAACCTTTTCAAGATTTTTTCAATGTATGCACTTTGATTCAAACCAATTAGCCGTCTTGATCTATCCCTATAGATCTTTATTCCCAAAATATAGGCGGCTTCACCAAGATCCTTGATGGAAAAACAACTTCCAAGCCAGGTTTTTACACCTTCCATGGTTGGAATGTCGTTTCCAAACAGTAGTATGTCATCAACATACAATACTAGGAAGGTTATTGTGCTCCCACTAGCCTTCTTATACACGCAAGCCTCATCAGCGTTTTTGATGAAGCCAAATTTCTTTACTTCATCATCAAAACGGTGATTCCAACTTCTTGATGCTTGTTTCAATCCATAGATTGATTTCACTAACTTGCATACTTTATTGGGATATTTTGGATCAACAAAACCTTCAGGCTGAACCATATAGACATCTTCCTCAAGATATCCATTTAGGAAAGCGGTTTTAACATCCATTTGCCAAATCTCATAATCATAATGAGCTGCTATGGCAAACAATATCCTTATAGACTTAAGCATTGCAACAGGTGAGAAGGTTTCATCATAATCAACCCCTTGAGTTTGAGTGAAACCCTTTGCTACAAGTCTAGCTTTGTAAGTATCCAAGTTTCCATGCATATCGGTTTTCTTCTTGAAAACCCACTTACTTCCAACTACTTTGGAATTAAGAGGTGGCACAACAAGTTCCCAAACTTGATTGTCATACATGGATTGCATCTCAACGTTCATGGCCTCAAGCCATTTGTCACAATCCAAATTGGACACTGCATCATGATATGTGGTTGGTTCATCTGAATCCACCACATAGCATCCATCCATGAAAAATCCGTATCTTTCAGGTGGATTACTAGTTCTACCACTTCTGCGAACGTTTTGTGTGTATTGATCAACCGCTTGATCATCCTCAACATCCTCACATTGAGTGCTAGTTTCAACCAAATGTGCATCGGGCTGTGTTTCTTGATCCTCCTCAAGATCCACTGTTCTACTGCTAGTTCCTTCCATAAGTAACTTTGTTTCTAAGAACTCACCCTTTCTGGCAACAAACAGTTTTTATTCCAGTGGATCATAGAAATAATATCCCATAGAATCTCTAGGATATCCAACAAAGATACACTTGGTGGATCGGACATCTAATTTGTTTGGGGTGGGAGTCTTAACATAAGCCTCACAACCCCAGACCCTTAAGTACGATAGGGATGGAACTCTTCCATGCCATATCTCAAAAGGTGTCTTTTCCACCTTTTTGGTTGGGGCCATATTAAGAATATAGGCCGCGGAGAGCAAAGCGAAACCCCAAAATGATAGAGGTAATGTGCTTCTAGCCATCATAGATCAAACCATATCCAATAAGGTTCGATTCCTCCTCTCAGACACACCATTATGTTGTGGTGTTCCAGGTGGAGTGAGTTGTGAGACAATCCCACAACTCCTAAGATGATCTTGAAAAACATCACTTAGGTATTCGCCACCTCTATCGGTGCGGAGAATTTTAATTGACTTGTTGAGTTGATTTTCTACTTCATTCTTGAAGATTTTGAACATTTCAAAAGCTTCATCTTTGTGCCTTAATAAGTACACATACCCATAGCGACTATAATCGTCGGTAAAGGTAATGAAGTATCTTTCACCATTCCTAGTCATTGGCTTAAAAGGACCACATACATCCAAATGTATGATACCTAATAAATCTTTTGCCCTTTCGCTAGTTCCACTAAAGGGTGCCTTAGTCATTTTACCTTGTAAACAAGATTCACATACATCAAATGAATCACATTCATTTGTTTTTAAAAGACCATTCTTTTGAAGTGTTTGTATACGTTTCTTGTTTATATGACCAAGACGGCAATGCCAAAGGTAGGTATCACTGAAATCTAATTTGAGTCTTTTGGTGGTTGCTTGGTATATTGAGCTATCATATGTTACGTTTTCATGAACCAATTCATAAATACCATTACAAGGTATAGCCTTAAAATAAAATACATGATTTAAAGAAACATGAATATCATTGTCAACAAACTTGAAATCATAATCATATTGTCTTAAACGGGAAACAGAAATTATGTTCCTAGTCAAACTAGGAGCATATAATACATTGTTTAAAATAACTTCCAAACCACCTGGAAGCTTCAAAATGTAGTCTCCTTGGGCTTCAACGTGAACCTTTGCACCATTGCCCATGAAGAGACTTATTTCCCCTTTTGCATAATGCTCATTTCTTTTGAACCCCTGCAATAAATTGCAAATGTGAGTTCCACATCCGGTATCTAATACCCATGTGTTAGAAGAAATAACATTTAGCTCAACATGTATCATGTAAATTATACCTGAGGTTTGCCCTGCATCCCTCTTTTCTCTCAACTCTTTGAGATAGACTGGACAATTTCTCATCCAATGCCCTATCTCACCACATTTGAAGCATGGGTCGTTTACAGCAACCTTTTGCTTCTTCTCCTTGGGCTTCGAAGGTTCCGCCCTAACAACCATCTTCCCCTTTCCTCCAATGGACCCCTTTCGTTTGGCAACATTTGCCTTGGGAGGGGGTAGAGACCTCTTCCTTCTCCCACCTTCATTAATGGTGAGAACGGTAAAACCCTTTTACCCATTCCCGCCTCAGCTGATTTGAGCATCGAATGAAGTTCATTTATGCTCTTGTCCCATCCGTTCATGTTGTAATTCACGACGAATGCCTCAAACCTTTTAGTTAGGCCATTAAGGATCAAATCCGTGGCCAACTCCTTTGAGATAGGACAATTTAGCCTTTGAAGGCGGTCGATGTGGCTTTTCATCTTAAGAACATAAGATGAAACTAATTGGGGTTCCTCCATCCGACATGCATGAAGCGCTCGAACCGTTTCAAAGCGCTCCACTCTAGCTTGTTGCTGGAACGTTTCCCGCAACTGAGTGATCATGTCATAGGCTCCATGGAGCTCATACTCCTTTCGGAGTTTGGGTGTCATACTTGCTAACATTAAGCAAGAGACTTGGATGGAGTCTTCCGTATATCTAACCCAATCATTATAGGCCTCCACATCCTCCTCGTTAGGTTCATCGGGGATGGGATCATCAAGAATGTAGGCCCGCTTTTCATGCTTGAGAACAATTCTCAAGTTGCGGTACCAATCCATGAAGTTGTTAGGTGTTAGACGATCCCTTTGAAGGATCGCCCTAAGAGATTGGTTGTTTTGGTTTGGTACATCGTTATTAGCGTTGTTGTTGTTGGCCATCTACAAGATTTTACAAAGTTCCATTTTAGTAATCGTTGATATAATTATATATTTCATTTATTAATACCCTTTACGTCTCATAGACTATTAATAAAAAAAATTTTTAGAATCCAACGTTATATTTAAATGTTGGTTAGGTGACCTTTATCCCATTATTTAAATAAACAAGGTAGTCATAAATGACAATTGCAACCCATTGCAACTTCTAGTGGTATGGGATCGTTTGAACATCTTATGTTTATAACGGCATGTTTACCCCATCAACACCTTTTATAAAACACATTTTAGGTGATCCATTCAATATATTTTATAAATCAAGTCGTCCTACTTACACACACGTGTGAGTTTACTACATAAGTGGTTAGGTGACCTTTATCCCACAAACATGGCATTCTCACCTCAAGTTACAAGTTCCCTCAAAGTGGTTAGGTGACCTTTATCCCACTAAGAGTTTGCAAGTAACCTAAGTGTTGTGTAAAAGGATGGTGTTTAACTTGTTTTCAAAAGGGATTTATAATTTCACAATTCTTGTTTTAGAAAAGACCATGTACTATATGATTGTATGCATTCAACCATATGGTACCCATTTGGTTCTTTTAAATAAAACCCATTTTATTTTGCAAACCATTAACTCCTTTTATAGAACCATTCTATTTTGCTTAATGATTTGAGAACCAATTTCTTGTAATAGCTTGTTCTAGTTGATGGTTTGTTAATGACATCCAAATATCCAAAACAAAACAACATCATAAGCATTCAACCAAGCATAACCAAACAATTCATATATGCATAACAAAGCATACTAAGTTGAGCACACTTGTTTAGCCAAAACAAGTGTGTCAAAAGGTCTTGTCCTAAGGGTTAAGAACATGACACATGGTTGACAAAAGGAACTCCCACTTGAATCCACATCTTCAAGCATCCTCTTTGTCCATCTTTTCTTCAAGTCTTGATCTTGAGCATCCTTACAAAATATGTATCCTAATACATTTTTCTAGTAAAGATAAACTCCTAATCTATTTATTACAAACCATATGAATGAATAGATTACAAAACAAGACTTGAAACAAAATTAAATTATTACATGCCCAAATGAATATAACATGACAACCAATCATTCAATCCAAATGGTCTAGGCTTTGTTATGCATAATCAACAACAACATGATCAAACATACACAAGATAATCGATTTTGGCAGCCCCTTATAGCCCATGTTCTTGGCCAACATAAACCAAGAACAAATGGGTTAAGAACATATAAATAAACATCTAATAATCTAGAGTTTTAAAGATCCTTATATGCATAAAGTAGCATCTTTAAAACACCAAAGGGGGCAAAATCCAGCCCCTAACTCACGGATTTTTGGTGTCAAGCACCACAAAAACGTGAACAAGGGAGGAAATACATGTATGCATATGTATAAGTGGCTCTTGATGCCATTGTAGGGGTTTTAACATGTTTATAAAAGCTCATATAATCTTGTTTATATGACAACGCAGCGGAATATATATGTTTTAAAACATGTTAATAAGATGATTATTAAACCATTTAATAAAGAACCCCAAGCCATGGATCATTATACAAATGCATACAATAAAGAACAAAAGTTACTTAGAAGTATATACAACCTTTGTAGCTTCCTAAAACCCAAAGTTGTGAGCTGTGAAAGATGACTTTGTGGCTGAGTTTTCAACCAAGAAAACCTCAAGGAGTGATACCCCAAGCTTGTACAAACACCTTCCTTTGCTAGGGCTTGCAACACCAACTTATAGAGCTCTCCTTGTTGAATCTTTTCAGCCAAGAACCCTTCTTTGCAAAGCTGAAAATCCTTCTTCTTTCTCTAAAAACCGAGATTTTAGAGTGTGAAAGGAGAGAACTTCTCTTGTGTGTGTGTGAGAGAAAGAGAGAGGATGCAAGAGTGTTCAAGTGGTGAAGTAATTGCATGGCCTTGGAACTAAAAAGGGGGGGCAACCAAGACAAAAGGGGCGGCCGATTTTGGTTCCCTTTGTCTCCCTCTTGTTTCAAATTTTTAAAAAAAAAACTATATACACTCTTGCACCCTTATGATGTAAAATTAAACCATTTTAATTTTATATCACTAACACACACACTATTATTTGTCATTGTCTAACTAATTTAAAAATGAACAAATAATCCCATATGAACAAATATATATATATATATATATATATATATATATATATATATATATATATATATATATATATATATAAACTTGTTCATTTGCAAAAGCAATGATTTAGAAAACCCGGTTTCTAAATTGGTGTTTATATTTATTTGTTTGATCTAATCAACAAATAAATATTTGTCGGTGTTTGTTTGGCTTGTTATTGGGTATGACCCGACTTGGATCATATCACACTAGCCACATCAATTTAATATATATCTTGGGCAGATCATTTCCTTCAATGACAACTTTCATCCTGGAATGCTCAGCTGAATAGCTTTAAATTCTCAAGACTCATAACTTGAGTGTATCACACTCGGAAACAACGTGAGTGATACTAAAATTTCGAGGACGAAATTTCATAAAGGAGGGGAGAATGTAACACCCCTGAAATATTGCCCAATTAGAAAACCATAAAATATTATAAAGCCCAATAAAGGTTTGAATTGAGTTGGGCTTACCAAAGAAAACTTGGAAAAGAAACTAGCCTTTTTAGGCCCAATAAGGGCCCGAACTTATAAACGAGGCCCATTTAAGGCCCAATACCCTTTTACCATCTAAATAAATATGTGATCATAAAATAATAAATTGAATTGTGATTCGAAGCAACTACGATAAGGATCCAAACTAAAAACAGATTCAAAAACCATACCGTGTAAAGTTCAGTAACCTAACGCGTACTAACGTCTAATTTACATCAGAACTTACTTATAATGGTTTTATATCCTTCTAAAATCATTTTTAATCATGATACATACTGTAAAAATGCTTGCTAAAAGATCCTAACCAAACGTGTATAATCAACTGTGATACGTTGGAAAAACGCGAATACCGGATACGCCGGCATTTTACTGATATCTGATACGTCAACCGAGCCCTATAACGTCGTAAATATTTATCTAATTATTATATTATTATAACATTCTAAATTAGAAGTGGGACGTTTATCCAGACAAATATGACTCGAGACGCGACCGAGGCGTGTACCGGCCTGAGATTTACTCAAGCCCGAGGATTTGACGATAATTACAACGAATTGTTTTATTTCATGCAAGAGTAATTGGATATATATATCTATTATAGGTCTTCTAACGAAATTCGATCCAAAAGGCCGGTTGTTACGCGATAACGAAGTTTTCGGGACGTATACGTGATTTTTAAAAGAAACCCACCTAAAAACCCTAGGTATTTAAGCAACTTTTCCACCTTTTCTTCATTTGCAAACCCTAAAAACCAAACAAAAAATCTCTCAAGAGGCTGCACCAGCCGCAAACCGCCGGAGCAGGAGGCTCCACGGCGGAGCTGCGGCGGCGGACGGTGGTGTTAGGACCTGGTATTTGAACGAAATACCTAGTGATTAGCGTGTTAAACCAACTCAAATAGTGCGGAATCCTATTTGATTGGCGATCCAATCAGTGAGAACACACGATGAATCAATCAAGAATTGAAATCAACGTCAGAAATCGATTAGCAATCGATCTGATGTGTTATGTGAACTTGGAGAACGATTTGGGAGGCTTCTGGACGGCTAGGGTACGTCTGGAATCGTAATGGGATCAATGCTTACGTTTTTCCACGAATTGGGTCTATTTATAGGTTAGTATTGTTCAATCGTGCGACTGGGCCATAAGTATGGTTCAGTCGTGCGATTGAACCATGCGGTTGATTCATCCGCACGACTGAGTGTTCAGTCGTGCGATTGAGTCAATCTTATGTGTCAATCATACGACTGATCCAGTCTCCTGTTTCAGTCGTGCGATTGAGTCAATCGTATGAAGTTATTCATGCGTGTGGTCCATTCGCATGGGCCATTCGCATGAGAACTTTATTAAGTTAAGTTTGAATGTTTTAATTAATATAACATAATGTGCAATCATTCAAACAATCATAAACCCAATCAATTCAATCACTACTCATTAATGAAATATTAAACATCACAAGTAACAAACAATTCATATCATTTCATTAATCAATACTATTACATCATAATCAGACAGACAAGGTTTATTACATTATAACTCATGATCTAGGGACATACATGCATCAACAAACTCCCCCTTGGACCTAGATCTATCTAATCTCTTGTCTTCTGCATCACCTCCTTATACTTCTTGTACTTCTCCTCTTTAGTGACTCCTGCGTGTATCTCAAACGCAAAGCAAAGTCGTATAACATTTTGGAACTGGAGGGCTTGTACAATGTCTTGTGTGTCATAGAACAGTGGCCACTTGTATAATGTATAGACATCATTAGCAGACAAGTTGGTTAGCCACATCGGGTCGAATACCCTGATAGTATCCATTTGGCCCTCTTTATTCAGAACTATGACAGCTTCAGCGGTTCTCCAATCATAGTACCACCATTTGAAGTGTGGAGTGAAGTCCTGTGGCATTTCCCTAAGAGGGATTCTCGACATAGTGCGCGGGGGACTCCACTTCAGCACAATCTTGGGCTTGCCAGTAATGGCATCAACCTCAGACCTTCTTATATACCTCGTAGGCTGTTGTGGTCTGAAGTTAACCCATCTGGTGTGGTACTCCTTCTTCAGGGCAGCCTCAAACCAGCCTGACATCTTTCTTGGGTTAGCATACAGCAGCTTTAGCTTAGCCAGCTGGTTGAGCTCAAAACCAGGTAGAGTCTTCAGATCATGTGGGAACCTGAAGTACTCTATGCCCTGCTCCCTCTTAACAGCATACGCGTTAATGTCATCAAAATAAGCCCATGAGATAATCCTGCCTGACACCTTATGGTGTTTCTTGACTCTGTAGAGCTTGGTGTAGGCATCTTTCTTTGGTGCAGCACGCTGGGCTCTTACTTCTTCAAAACAGGCAGCCCACTCAGCCTTGCGAATATCTACGTCATCATTGGAGGCTTGCGTTGTTCCTTCAGTCTTTTCGGTTTCCTGCTCCATCTTGTCTAGTACCTCAAACGTATCACTGACTAGGGATTCACCCAGATTGGGGACCATATTTCCCTCGGTGTCAGCATACTGAGGGTACTCTTCTGCAGTACTATCTTCAACCTCAACTTCATCAACGTCGTTTAGTTCTTCATCACTGGTTGAATCAACTGTTGGAGCATCCTTGACTATTTCATCAGGATTGAGTCTGAACATCTCTGCCAGTTGCTCATCAGATAGGTCATGAATTATTTCCCCTTCTTCAGGGGTATAACTCACAGACTGTCTCACAATCCCTTGTAGATCAAGAATCATGGTTAATTGAGTCTTGACCATTTGAAGGGGAGCAAAGTCAAACTCATCCCTTTGAAAGTTTGGATCTGTTTGATATAAACATTCAACACATAAACCATTAGTAATTAATCAAACAGACTTATATTAACTTAATATATAAACATTCAGCACACTTGTTTTTCATTACATGATTCAAATACAAAATAAATAAATACATAAGACATCTAATCTGTACTATTCTCTTGAATCTGGGGCGTGTCGCTCGGAGGAGCAGAAGTGGTGGATGACTGGTCCTGTCGATGCTTAGATCTTCGTTCTTGACCTGAAGCAGAGGCCGATGCAGCCGCATCCCCTCCTTCTGCCTCGTCATCATCATCTCTACCTTCTGTCCTGTCTTCCTCAATCTCTTCCTCATCATCATCATCTTCCTCATCATCATCATCATCTTCATCATCACCATCTCCATCATCCCCGTCATCCTCCTTTAGCTTCAGGGGCTCATCCTTCGACCCCTTTAACCTCAGCATAATCGTCTTGTTGGTCGTCTCCAACTCCTCTATACGTTTGACGGACTGGGCCTGCTGGTCCTGGAGTTGGGACACCTCGACTCTCTGTGCATCGATTAGCTGGTTCTGCTGGTCTATCACCCGAGCCTGCTCTGCCATCTGCTGAGACTGGGCAGCAGTCAGGTCGGTCAGCTGGCGGATCTGCGCCGCCTTCTCCTCATCAGCAGCGAGCAGTCGCATCACCATACGGTTAAGCGCTGAGAGCTGCTCCTCTACCCCGATGTGAGGTAGAGTAGATCCATAAACATGTGGTGGCTGGGCTGAGGGTCCAGCATGATGTGAGGTGGTGGTGGAAGTGGCAGTGGTGAATATGGGTCGGTAGGCTGGTGATGTAGGTGTGAATGGTAAGGTGGTGGATGGGAAGGATACAGTGGTGGTAGGTAAGGTGGTGGATGTGGTAGTGGAAGTAGTGGGTGTGGTGGCTGTGGTGATGGGTGGTATGTCAGTAGTGGTGGTAGTGGTGGTGGAAGTAGTGGCAGCAGTAGTAACGAAGGTCAGGCGACGCTTCTTCTTCTTCAATCCATGGGGTTGAGCCATCCGCTTCCTCCTAGTCCCGGTGGAAGTGGATGCTCCCCCTGCAGCTCTGCCCACTGAACCCGGAACATAGTTCGGGTCAGTCTCTCTCTATGAGGAGTCCCGAGGGTGTTCACCAACCACCCTAAGCCCGTGGTCTGTGGGAACAACTTTGCTTCCCACAGTCCTAGTGAGGGGCTCCTCATCTGACTCCTCCTCCTCTTGATCCCCAGCCACAAACTCCTGATGGAAACCGGCCATCTCAGCGACCTCTCCGGCAGTGGCAGACCCCGGGGGAATAACGTCTGAATCAGTGCCTCTAGGTGGAGCAGGCATATCATCCCCGGCGTCGCCGCTATCATCATTATGAGAGTCAGTATCTGGTATAGCAATATGCTCAACATCTGAATCACTGTCATCGTGGCGCCACTTTCTCTTGGCTGGCGCCACATAATCAGCACGGGCCAAATGCCCAAACAACCTCCTGACAGAGGGCTTCACCTGCTTCCCCCTGTATACCTTCATCCGGCCTAGCGTAGTGTCATCCATGACCTCAAGAACAACAGCATCATCCTTCTCCTTTGGCAGGGAGGGGAGCTTCTGGTCAATGATCATCTGCATAAATCTGGGGTACATACAGAAGCCTTCCTTCCCTTTCCCCTCGATGTTCTCCACCAGGTAGGTGAATATCATTTTGGAGAAGCTGAACGGGTGGTTCAGCACCAACGCAACATACGCGTTCTGGATCTGGTCGGAAAGCTCATCAAAACCTCCCTTCCTGGAAGCTATACACTTTAGCAGCACGTGCGCAAGATACTTAAGCTGGGGACAGAGGTTACTCTTGTTGAGTACCCCAGCATTGATGTCCCCAGAGTACTTGGCTCTCATGAAACATCCTCTGATAGTGAGGGGGTGTATACGAGTAGGACAATCAGCATCATCCCCTAACTGTAGAACAATCCTCAAGTCCTCCTCTGATACGGTGATAGCCTCACCAAAGATCGTACTCCTGATGCAATGAGGCTCAGAGGATCTATCAACAGTCGCGCCTTCCCAAAAGGCCTGCTGCACTGATCTATACGGCGTTCATGGTGTAGCGATAGCATGAGCGATCCTGGATCTCAACAAAAACGTAATAATGCCTGAGAAGTCAGCTGTGTTCCTGGATGTCAAATCCAGATGAGCACATATGTTGTGCTTGGTGCTCATGTTCCATCGACTCGCCATCTGTAACACATAACAATATAAACATTAGTTTCGTTGGCTAAAAGCATAATGAAACACTTAGACTTTAAATAGAATGTCTCTGTCATGCGATTGAGGTTGTGCGACTGAAGACAGTCGTGCGACTGAACAGTGCGATTGAGGTTCAGACGTGCGAATGATCTCATGCGTACGACTGAATGTGCGACTGGACTCATGCGCATGTACTCTTATGCGGTTACACCAGTCGTGCGACTGAGTCTCATTCGCATGGTTCAGTCGTGCGGTTAAGTAAATCGCCCCCTTCAGTCGTGCGACTGAAGTTCATCCGGACGACCAGTCGCCTGTCTCAGTTGTTCAGTCGCCAATCGTTCGAAACTTCACAAACTAAGTCTTTTAACTCAATTAACCGGTTCATTAGAGTCGCATTCTAGTTACTAATAACCTATTTAACTTAATTTTAACATTTTGCTTGGTTTTAATAGGTTATTAGGGCTTTCTTGTCTCGGTTCAAGTTTCACAGTCGAATAATCCCAATTAGGGTTCCAATCCTTCTGTTTTTGGTGAAACAAGACTTCAAATAACCTGTATGATGAAAGTCGAACGTCAGTGAATCACAATAAACGGTAAAACTAGGGCAAATAAAATTTTGGCAGAGTAACGGTAGGGAGTGCGATTTAGGGGCGATTTGATGGTGATGAGTCTCTGCGACCGACTCCACCTCTATTTATACCAACCCTAGATCCAATCGTGCAACTGAGTTCATACGCACCTTTCAGTCGTGCGAGTGGGAGTCAGTCGTGCGATTGGGTCAGTCGCCCTTCTCCAGTCGTCCGACTGAAGATCAGTCGTGCGACTGACTCACTCGTTCGCACTTAAGCCTTCGACTGGACTAATCGTATGGGCCATTCGGTTGGATGGTCCATACTCATAGTTCATTCGTGCGAATGGACTTCATTCGTATGGTTAGTCCATACGTATGGTCCATTCGTGCGAATGGGTCATACTTAGTCAATTTTCTGCCATTTTTTACCAATTTACTTTTAACTCTTTTAGATTAATTAAATTAACGTTATGAGCCTTTGATCATCTCAGACATGATCCTTTTATCTTGAAAACACTTTGATCACCTCAGACGTGATCCTTTTAACCACTTTGGTCACCTCAGACGTGACCCTTTTAAAAAACACTTTGTCACCTCAGACGTGACTATTTTAACCTTTCAAAGCACATATGGTCATCTCAGACATGACCTTTTTAGTGAGTTGATTCCTTCTGATTTTCCTGATGTAGCCCGACACACGACTAAAATTAAAATTAAAACAACTAACTAATTTAAGAGCTTAAACTAATTACATAAACAGACATATTTTTGGCTTTTTGTGAGAGATAAATCCAGAGATTGATATCTACGGGATTTGGTTCGGGAGTAGATAGCTTCAACATAGATTGATCATATCTAGACCAATTCAATTTTAGAATCATACAGGCAAGTCAAATCATTTGGGACTAGTTATTAAAACTTTAGATGCTCAAATTCTCGGTGTTCATCCAGAGTCGTTAGCAACTTAAGGAAATCATACTGAAACTCTTAGATTTTCACATTGATTTGAACCTTTGAGAATGTAGCCACAATGATTGTCAGTATGTTTGTCCACTTAAATCCATACACAGACTTTTGACATAGACTGGTGACTTATTTAGGTTTAATTATTTCAACTAACATTTGTGGATCCCACACTTATATGGTGATCAACATTCCTCAGGAGCTTTTGAGCGGTCTACGGGTATTATTACAAGAAGAGACTATTCTTAGAGCTTTCAAAGAGAAGCCTGTCCTCAGGTCAGTGCCATCGCACAGCAGAGAGGCGGCAAACAACAATGAATTCTAGAATATCTAGGTTATGCTTATCCTCAGGTCAGTGCCATCGCACAGCAGAGAGGCACACAACCTATCTCCTTGTTAGAGCAGCTTATTTTATTTTGCACAAAATGCACCAACAACATAAGTCATTAGCTTTATTGCATTTGTCTTTCATTTTTTCTTTGCTTTGCCTAATTATGGTCATCCGCACACATTTGTGGCGTTTAATTGCTCATTACCCCTTATTGGAATATTGTTGATTGTGTTAACCAGTGATAAGATGGAAGCCCACAGTCAGTTGAACAGCTTAGTTTGATCTTGAGATCACCAATCAGGTCTAATTGTCTATTGTGTTGAATCTACCAACATATCATTTGTGGTCTAGCAGCCTCTAAGTCTACTTTCTTTGTGTCACCTTAGGAGTTGCCAGTTTTCTATCATCTTCCCTTTTTGTATTGCTTAGACTACACAGACTTATACTTTGAACTTTTGCATCTTTCCAAAACTTAAATTTTTAAAGTCCCTCTTGATATGTTCCTGTGTACTATCATTTTCCCAAGGTATTGAATCGGTATCACAGACACAATCTACCTTGTTTCAGCTAGTTACTCCTTCTCCCTCTCTTTTTTTTTTTTTTTTTTTAATGTTAATTTGCTGACATATTCTCCCCCTAAAATACTAAAATCATTATCATTATTTTAGGATTTTCATAAACAGCAGAATAACATGAGTTTAAATAAAATAAAATAAAATAGACAAATAAAATAAAATAAAATAAAACTTTAACTAAACTACATAGGACTACACATTATCATCATCAGGAATTACCTCACTTTTCTTTTTGACGCCGTTGACCTCTAGCAAATATTGAAAACGTGGTTTATCAAAGGCTTTAGTATAGAGGTCAGCGCGTTGAAAATCAGTATTAATTTTAACCACATCAATTAAGTTCTTTTCAAAGCAATCTCTTATGAAATGGTATTTAATACCGATGTGTTTAGTCTTAGGATGTTGGACCGGATTTTTAGTTACTGCAATTGCAGCAGAGTTATCAACAAAAATAGGAGTAGATGAGAATTTTAAATTGTAATCCCGCATTTGCTGTTGAATCCAGATGATTTGTGAACAGCAACTTGCAGCAGCAACATATTCGGCTTCACAGGTTGACAATGCAACCGATGTCTGCTTCTTACACTGCCAGGTAACTAATCTTCTCCCAAAGAATTGACACCCGCTGATGTAGACTTGTAGTTCATCTTGCAGCCCCCGTAATCCGAGTCACTATACGCGGTAAGCTCAAAGTCATCATCATGAGGATACCACAATCCAAGTGTGGGTGTACCCTTCAGATAACGAAAAATCCTCTTGACCCCGATCAGATGGTTGACCTTTGGTTTAGCCTGATATCTAGAACATAGACATGTAGCATACATAATATCAGGTCTTGAGGCAGTGAGATACATGAGGGATCCAATCATTCCTCGGTACATTGTGGCATCTACTAGATCTCCATTCTCATCAGGTGCTATATCATGATTCATAGCAAGTGGAGTCCCAGCAGCAGAAGCATTCTCCATGTCAAAGCGACTGAGAATGTCTCCTACATACTTGGTCTGATGTAGAAAGATTCCATTAGGTGTTTGATCCACCTGTAACCCGAGAAAGAACTTCATCTCCCCCATAGCACTCATCTCAAATTCTTTCTTCATCACTGCTTCAAACTCTTTACATAACTCTTCGTTCTTTGACCCGAAGATTATGTCATCAACATATATCTGTACAAGCAGTAGGTCGCCATCCTTTCTTTAATAAACAGTGTACAGTCAATGACTCCCCTGCGAAAGCCGTGTTTCACAAGATGAGTCGAGAGTTTCTCATACCACGCTCGAGGAGCTTGATGAAGCCCATATAACGCTTTGTCGAGCTTGTAAACTCTATCCCGATGATAAGGATCCTCAAATCCCTCGGGTTGACTTACATAGACTGTTTCCCTGATTTCCCCATGAAGGAATGCACTCTTCACATCTAATTGGTAGACTTTGATCTTCATGTACGATGCATAGGCAAGGAAGATACGAATGGCTTCCATCCTTGCCACGGGTGCAAACACCTCATTATAGTCAATCCCCTCGACTTGGCGAAAACCTTGAACTACCAGTCGAGCTTTGTTCCTGATAATGACTCCTTGGTCATCCTTCTTGCATTTTAGTACCCATTTGGTGCCAATGACTTTAGCACCTTTAGGTCTATCAACCAGAGTCCATACACCTAACTTCTTAAACTGCATAAGTTCTTCTTGCATGGCACTCACCCACGCATCATCATTTAGTGCCTCACTGACATATTTTGGCTCAACCTGCGAGACAAAACATCGATAAGAACCATCATGAATGTAACCTTTCTCCATAACCGAGGCGTAATCAGCTGAGTATAGCTGATTTCGGGTTTGTACTCCTGATCTGACATCCCCAATAACATTGTGAAGGGGATGATAGACGTTTAGTCGTGATCCTAGAGTAGTAGGAACAGCCACCTCAGAACCGAGATTATGAACATTTTGTTCTGCATCTGAGGTAGTTGGAGTTTGAGGTTCCGAAGTCGAAGGAGCATCACTCGTAGATGCTTGTGGACTTTCAGGAACTGGAACCTGTTCCTCCTGACTGTTCTGGTCATCTACTTCAGTTTCATCTTCAGAGGAGGAGTCACTCTCATCGACTACTCCCCCTGACTGAGTAGATGATTCTCCCTGTGTGCTAGATGGTGTATTCAGTATATCATACATCATCCTAGTAGCTAACTCATCATCCGAGGGAGAGAGAGGTATGTTGAAAGACTTGAAGAATCCATCATAATCGAAGAAGTATGCAGGTCCTTTGCTTGTAGGTGGCGTGGTATATCTCTGAACGTCGACATTACACCACACTTCTACAAGACCCGTTGAGTTATTGTAAACTCGCTTGTTCGGTATGTTGTATCCTAGAAAAATTCCTTCATCTGCCTTCTCGCTGAATTTTCCTTCTTGTGTCTTCTTCAGAAGTGTACACGGCGCGCCAAAAGGTTCAAGATACTCCAAATTTGGTTTGCGTCTTTGTAGTATCTCATAACATGTCTTTCCGTGGCGCTTGACTATTAGGACTCGATTCAGTGTATAACATGCGTTTGCCACTGCCTCATTCCAGAATTGAATAGGCAGTTTCGACTCAGCCAGCATAGTCCGTGCAGTCTCTATCAAGCTTCTATTTTTCCTCTCAGCAACACCATTCATCTGAGGCGTGTAAGCAGAAGTGAATTGATGAACATGTGTGAGGTGGTGGAACACGTGAACATCATGGTGCACCCTCATTCAGCAACACCATTCTCTCACTAAGTGTTGAACTATGTGTGAAGAACTAGTCCAACTGTGCAGTTTCTGTTTTAATGAATTAACTTCTACTTCTAGAACTGCCTTTTGCTTCTTAGTGTCCTCTAGGGAGTTTAGATAGTACCTAATGTCATTTGCTTGCTTAAAGGCAACTACTTCTGTTTCCCTAAGCTATTTAGTCAATAGGTCTATCTTTTCTTTATAGCTATGCTCATTTTGTTTTAGAACTCTATTAGCCTCAGTGCATAGTTGTAAATCTTTTACTAAGTTATCATTGTGATCTAATAACCTAGCGAATTTTTCATCAATGCTATTCCTAAACTTATCACAATCAGAACAAGCATGATTATCAAACATTTGGTCAGTTGTACTTACCTGTGTTGGTTTAGAAGAGTTTGCCATCAACGCAGCATCAGACGTCTCTGGTTCTGGTGATTCTGACTTTTCTGTCTCTGACGTGGAAGTCTCCTCCTTTGGCTTGTAACTGACCTCAGCTGCAGTTGTGTCTTCACTATGTGACATTGCTATCTCAACTGCTAGATCACCTTCACTCGCAGAATCATCATCAATATCTTCAACACTGGCAATGTTAGATTCTCCTGGTGAGACAAACCTAAAACTCCAATCCTGTCCTTCATCATCATGAGCAGTCAAGGCTTTTGGGTCCTTGTTTGATGAAGTAGAACTGGAGGCTTGCTTGTCTTGGCGAGTAAAGGATGAGAACGGGTTCCCATTACCCGTCTTCTTTGGCTTGACACATTCTCTCTTGAAGTGCCCCTTCTCTCCACAGTTGAAGCAGGTCACTTTGCTCTTGTCAAAGCCAAATGTGGTATCCTTAGTAGCTATCAAGTTCTGTCCTGTCTTCTTAACAAACTTCTTTGCCCTTCGGACAGCGCTAGCTAAGGCCCACATAATATCCATCCTCTCAAGCTCCATTTCGTCCACCTGCTCGTAGTCCTCATCTGCCAGATGGCAGTTTCCAATCTTCCCAGCAACAAGTCCATCATATGAATGAACCACTGCTGCTAAAAGATCCATATGCTCTCGAGCTACTTCTACGGTCACATTACCGAGGTTCTGGTAGTACTTGCTTCTGATCCAATATAATGGGTACATGACGACCCTGACGTGTCTAATCCAGAAGGAGAAGCATGTGAAGGACCTGACGAGCTAGACACAAATGTTGTCTGGAGAGGTGCTCCAGAGGTCTTAGCTTGAGGCGTGGCGTTGTATAAAGCTGGATTTTGTGTGTACGCAGACTTCTGAGCTCTATACTTCATCCTAAGAGCTTCTTCAGGCAACTTGAGAATGAAGTCATTTATATCCAGCTTTATAAGCATTTCATTCTGTCTAAGGTTAGACACGAATGAAGCCCACTTATCAGGCAATCCGTCTGCGAAGTTGCTTACTTTCTCTTCCATAGTCGTTTCAACTCCATGTGTATGCAATTCGCTCATCAAGTGATAGAATCTGTCTATAACTTCATCTAAACTCTCATTACCAATCGATGAGAAGTTATCGAATTCCTTCTTTAACTCATTTGCCTTGATTGCCTTCAATGACGCATTCCCATCATATCTCTTCTCTAGCTCATCCCACAGTTTCTTGGACTGCTTGTTCTCTGAATACTGGTGGAAGATGTCTTTGGGGATAGACTGAGTGATCAATGCATAAACCCTTTTCTCTGCATTGTACTTTACTTTCTGTGCGTCTGTCATCCCACTTAACGTTAATTTAACTCCATCAGCTCCCACCGGTGTACTATAACCAACCTCAATAGCTTCCCACAGATTAGGATCTACTCCATTGAGGTAGATCTCAAAACGTTGTTTCCAGTGGGGAAACTCATCTAAAGTCAAGAGCTTTGGTGGTTTATTGTGATTACCCACCTCACTCTCAAGCAACAGCAGGTTCTGAATCCTCGAGTCCTTCCCAGCAGTAAAGGCTGACATCTGATCTTCCATGGCTAATAAACTTAGAATCTAATCAAACAAACTTTCACTGATGCGACTGAAGGATGCGAATGGTCTAATCGTACGTATGAACTCTACGATTGGTTCAACCGTGCGACTGAACTGGGCGATTGGTTCAGTCGTGCGAATGAATCTGGTGCGTATGAGTTATTCAGATGTTGAGCATATTGCTATACCAGATACTGACTCTGATGATGATGATAGCGGCGACGCCGGGGATGATATGCCTGCTCCACCTAGAGGCACTGATTCAGACGTTATTCCCCCGGGGTCTGCCACTGCCGGAGAGGTCGCTGAGATGGCCGGTTTCCATCAGGAGTTTGTGGCTGGGGATCAAGAGGAGGAGGAGTCAGATGAGGAGCCCCTCACTAGGACTGTGGGAAGCAAAGTTGTTCCCACAGACCACGGGCTTAGGGTGGTTGGTGAACACCCTCGGGACTCCTCAGAGAGAGACTGACCCGAACTATGTTCCGGGTTCAGTGGGCACAGCTGCAGGGGGAGCATCCACTTCCACCGGGACTAGGAGGAAGCGGATGGCTCAACCCCATGGATTGAAGAAGAAGAAGCGTCGCCTGACCTTCGTTACCACTGCTGCCACTACTTCCACCACCACTACCACCACTACTGACATACCACCCATCACCACAGCCACCACACCCACTACTTCCACTACCACATCCACCACCTTACCTACCACCACTGTATCCTTCCCATCCACCACCTTACCATTCACACCTACATCACCAGCCTTCCGACCCATATTCACCACTGCCACTTCCACCACCACCTCACATCATGCTGGACCCTCAGCCCAGCCACCACATGTTTATGGATCTACTCTACCTCACATCAAGGTAGAGGAGCAGCTCTTAGCGCTTAGAGAATAGTTCACGATTGGATCTAGGGTATGCGAACGAACGGTTCAGTCGGCCGAATGAGGGTGCGACTAGGTCCAATCGTGCGAATGAGCAATGCGAATGGAGTCCAGTCGTGCGAATGGGTCACTCGTGCGGCTGAAGCTGCTGTTTTGCGAAAATTTCTAGGTTTGACGGGTTTCAGCCGTAAAAATTCGAAATTTCACAAGTCCTAATCGCCTAAGTCCGTAGAAACTGAACTTCGATGAGCAGGGAACGTCCAAGATCACTTTTGATGCCAAAGATTGCGTTTTTCGTGCAAAAACACAAACTTTTATGCAATCTTGATTGAATCAACACGTAATCAAGAGCCAAAGCTCTGATACCACTTGTTAGGACCTGGTATTTGAACGAAATACCTAGTGATTAGCGTGTTAAACCAACTCAAATAGTGCGGAATCCTATTTGATTGGCGATCCAATCAGTGAGAACACACGATGAATCAATCAAGAATTGAAATCAACGTCAGAAATCGATTAGCAATCGATCTGATGTGTTCTGTGAACTTGGAGAACGATTTGGGAGGCTTCTGGACGGCTAGGGTACGTCTGGAATCGTAATGGGATCAATGCTTACGTTTTTCCACGAATTGGGTCTATTTATAGGTTAGTATTGTTCAATCGTGCGACTGGGCCATAAGTATGGTTCAGTCGTGCGATTGAACCATGCGGTTGATTCATCCGCACGACTGAGTGTTCAGTCGTGCGATTGAGTCAATATTATGTGTCAATCATACGACTGATCCAGTCTCCTGTTTCAGTCGTGCGATTGAGTCAATCGTATGAAGTTATTCATGCGTGTGGTCCATTCGCATGGGCCATTCGCATGAGAACTTCATTAAGTTAAGTTTGAATGTTTTAATTAATATAACATAATGTGCAATCATTCAAACAATCATAAACCCAATCAATTCAATCACTACTCATTAATGAAATATTAAACATCACAAGTAACAAACAATTCATATCATTTCATTAATCGACACTATTACATCATAATCAGACAGACAAGGTTTATTACATTACAACTCATGATCTAGGGACATACATGCATCAACAGGTGGAGCCGCGACGGCGGACGGCGGCTTCCGGCGAAGTCTCGGCTTACCCCTACTAAAAACAACGCCTTGATCACGATGGTGGTGGTGGTTTCTTCTGATTTGCAACGACGAGGGAGATATGTAAGAGAGAAGGGGGTGGCGGCTAGGGTTCCGGCTGGGTTCCGGCTGCCTGAGTCGGCGACTGGCGACGAGTGGCGGCGAGTGCCGCCCATGTTCTTCTTCCTCTCGACGAGATCTTTCCAATGGTGGTAGTTGCATTGTCTAAATTAATGCAGTTTGAAAGTTATGGCCGGTTGAAGGTGGCGGCAGCTAGGGTTTTGGTAAGTTGGCGGCTTCCGGCCGCGGCAGTGGTGGCCGAGGGCCGTAGATGATGATGGTTTACGGTGGTAAAGGGTAGTGGAGGTGACTTAAGGCTGATCTTTTGGCTGCATGTTGAATTACAGAGGAGATCTTCAAGATTTGGTTAAGTGGGGTTATCCCGGCGAGGATTCGGGCCGACCAAGGGGCGGCCAGTGGCTAACCATGGTGGACAGTGGCTGCATGTGGTTGATAATGGTGGTACGAGTTATAAACAAGGTGTGGTAACGCATGTTGCGGTTTAGTTGCGTTTGGTTACGAGATAACAATGTTGTAGTGTTGTATGTAATCTTGGTGTGTTTTGGTTAAGTTAAACCTTGGTCAAAGCTGTTGGTCAAAGCTTGTCAAACTGGTCAATGGACAGTCAACGCGATGCGGGTCGGCTCAAGCGGGCTCTAGGACGAGATACGGGAACGTTAGGTATAACCGTGCGTTAGACATCCATATTCGTTAATATAATGATTATATATTAACTTGTGTGTGTTGAGCTTTGAATATGTATAAAATGATAACTAGTTTATAAATCATCATGAATGGGTGCGTAAATTGGTAATAACGTGAGCGATCGCATAATGAAAATCAACTTTGGGAATGTATTCAGATGAACAAATATATTAGAAACATATATGAAGTTATCCAATCTCGTGACATACGAAATCCTTACAAGACGTAGAGATGATTAAAAATATTAAATGCAATTGCTTATATATATATATATATATATATATATATATATATATATATATATATATATATATATATATATATATATATATATATATATACAATGGATACTTTAGGTTAACCGATGTTCATACGTATTTATTTAAAACTCATAATTCTATACTAATCCATCGTCTTATTATTATTAATAGTCGATAGTCTTGTTATTAATGGAATAAATATTATTTGTATCACCCTCTTTTTATTCAATATAATGACAACTATTATTGATATTCAAATTATCCTAGCATCATATTAACTACATTATTGGTAGAAATATATCTATATAATTATGGAATATGGATGATCTTTGAAGGGGTACTTACACTTATTGTTTAAAACATATTTTTGGTTTGCATTAAACGAGTTAAGCGGATTATAAACATATCTATCCGTGAACCATCTAAGTATCATATAATTAATAAGCTAAGCATTTTAACAACCTAAGTTAGGCGATCTGAAAAAGTATATATGTTATGCCCGTGAAAATAACATAATATCATGACACAAGAGTTTAAATCCATAATATTTGATGCATTGTAGATTTCTAATACTACCTAACATTTAGAGGTTTGACTACCTGCATACCTATACAAGTATCACACCTTTGAAAAATCAATTTAATGTAAGGTTATGAGTGTAAGCATTATTAACATCATTTGGAACATTATAGATTACTTACATCATCAATAAAAATTATCTATAAAGTTTTGGAATCCTTGATATCAACCGTTTACGGCTACATTCTTTATGCAAAGAATCATTTATTGGATAAAGGCATTAATTAACCTAATATGCACGAGCTAGTACATAACAAATGATAATTTCACAAGAAGCTAAGGTACATCAATGATACTAATCGTTAACTTTAAGTTAACTAAAGAGCTCAACCGCACGCATGTAATGATATCGTGCTAATTCTAAACATGAATCTCATATGTTCTAATTAGGATTGCTTTGTTGGTGACCTTCACTTTTCTTTACCGAGCTCAGAATTTATATAAGGATACCAGGTGAGTTCTAGTGACCCCCTTTTTACCACTGTTTTGGGGTGAAACATGCTCTGTTATTTATGAACTATATTTGTGCTTTACTTGGTGATTGTATGTGCGATTTATGGTTACATGCTGATACTTATATCATGATCATTAATTCTTTCGTGAACCGCTTGTTTTATATGGGTAGATCTATTTGGAGAATCCCCCACAAACAGTGGCTTCCGTTCTAGGAAGGGTACCCCACTGAGATCCTGAGGGGTTGTTTGTGGCATGTGACAGGTTTTGTTAAGAAACTATGGTGAATCATCCGGGCAGGTATGGTTCACTGGTTTGGGGCTCAGTTCTTCCTTTGGGAATATCCGGTTAAACACAACTTTAGAAGAGGCCAACCGGGACTGAGTGCAGGGTTGATTATGATTCTCCCACGATGTTGAAACTACGATTCATTCCTTTTTATCAAATGAGGATTTGTTAAGTCCGTTTTGTTTTTAAACTTTAAGCACTTGAAGTCACCAACTTTATGTTGACACAAAATCTTTGAGCATGTCTTTCAGGTACAACTAGGTAGATTAGCTGAGCTATAGAAGATATCTAAATCCGAAGCAAGAAGTGAGGGTAGGCGTTGAAGGCAAAGGTTGAGCCTAGAAGCCTTAGTTACTAAAGCCTCAAGAAATATTAACCAAGAGATTGATCATGATACCTATAGATTGTAGATTGAGGCACCTTGTAAACTGAGACTAAGCCAATATTCTAATATAATTATTGCGAGATTCATTTTAATAAACAATTTAGTTTCCGCTGCATTTTGGTTGTTGTTTACCAACCGTTACGTCCCGCCTCTCTAGGCCCGGGGTGTGACAGGTTGGGTGGTGATCGGTGTTATTGTATGGGGAGCGTATGGGTGCCATGCGGTTCGCATGACCTTGTAATGGTGATACGCGATTATGTAAGTATATATATAAACATATGTGTGTTCTGTGATTTTGTATGGGGCGCATGAGATATATGACTTTTTACATGGTCATGGTCACGATGTGTGTATGTTAGGCGCATGGGATTTTTCTTGTAGGTTAGGCGCATGGATTTCTTATGTGGGTGCATGAAGGATGTGTGTGTGTGTGTGTGTTCTGCGTTATACATGTATGAAATTGTGTGTGTGTGTGTTTTCCACCTGCCATGCATGTTGGTTTATTGTGGGTTGTGCTTGGTGGGGTAGCAGGGTGGTTCATCAAGTGTTATGCATGTGTGCATTATCTGTATGTGTCTGTGGGTATATTTTGATGTAATTATGTGTGCTTGAATGTGTTACGTATGGTATGCTTGGCATTTGTAGATTATATGTAGGGATGATATTATATGGTTAGTGTGCTATTGGATCTAAGGGAATTAGTTGATCATAAATGTTTCTGTTATATGTGTTCAAGTATAAAAACATTATTGTGAGATAACTAGAATAAAATCCATTTTGTACTTATAAGTTTAAATACATGGGTTGAATACGGACTCGGGTGTAGTCGGAAATGCGAAGCCGTAACATACTATTATTATTAACACTTGACATCAACTAAATATTAAATGAAATCCTCGTTAATCGAAACCAAACCCTTTATGCTTACACTTATTTGTTGTTGTGCATTCGAGGTGAGTCTTCACGGCCCTTATTTTTACATTCTTTCCTTTTTCGGGAGAAAACCTACAAGCTTTACTTAATTATGGTTTTTAGTATTATTGTTTATCGCTTGGTACGTTAGTGCAAACATATATGAAAGCCCTTACATTCTAAAACCGTTAGAAATGAATTAGAGAGGTAATTTTGAGTAGTACTACTGGGTTTGACAAACCCCACCGGCTTTAGTCACGCCAACATGACAGGAGGTCGAATGGGCGTTTAATTGACCTAACATTTGCCAATGTCTGTGCTGGACATGGTGGAAAGGTAAACAACTTACAAACAGCCAGCTTCAGTTGGAAACGCTAAGTAACTTGATCATAGGCTAGTTACCTATCGATATGCTTTAATGACTTTACCATGTGAACATTATCAAGCATATTATCTTTTGTTAAACCTATAAACTCACAAACATTATGTTGACACACTTTAGCATATTTCATCAGGTCGCAGGAATGCTTAAGGTTAGACTACATGGCTAAGGGTTCACTCAGGGCATGCATTTTCTTTGCATTGAACATTTTTATTTGGGCGTTGTATTTTGCGCAATTTTTCGTATTGGCTTTAAATTTTACTTATATGCTTCCACGCTGATTATTATTCAAACTATGTTTTACTCTAATTAAATTTCAACATTTATTTAAACTCATATAGTATCGTTTGATATGACTGTGTCTGAGATCCTGGTTTGTCACACGCTTCGCGGTAAAACCCCGCAGGTGGAATTTGGGGTGTGACAGATTGGTATCAGAGCCACTAGTTATAGAGAACTAGGATTGTATTTGCATCTAGACTATAGCCTTAGAAGCAACACTAGAATTGGGCAGACACTCTTACTTGATTACAACTTTTGTACGCATATTTCATGCTATACCCGTATTACGTTACAGAATGTCCATATCATCATCTCTGCACCATCAATGTCACCCGTATCATCCTCGTCTACTAGAGAGATGGAGGATCCCGATCGTCTGCCTTTGGCATCTACACCTGTTTCTTCAACCCCAAGGTCAAAGAGACACCGACTTGGCTTACCGTTGCCACTACGGAGCATGTGGAACCCTAACATGCGCACGACTCACCTAACACCGACGATTGGGATTGGCTACCCGGTTCTCATACACCTTTTACACTTGCTTCTACTTCTATCATACTATATCTTCCCCACCCGTCTAACAGTCATTTGCCTCCTTATAGCTGCGATGAAACGTGAGATTCGCAATGGCGTGAGACAGCCAGAGAGATTCGAAATCAATCAGAGGATCAGACTCGAACACGTAGATGCTTAGAGCTCTACAGGGAAAGCCTCGAATCCACTGGCAAGTGCCATAACATACTCATTATGGAAATTCCTTAACCTAGATGGGCAAGATTGTTTCCATCCAACTGATATATATTGAATTTCGATTGTTTGGTTTGAATACATTGTACCTCTTACAATTTATATTCATCAAAGATTATTATTGGATTATTGACTATTGTGGTTATGTGACATTGCATGATTTTTCTACACTGTACATTATGATGATTATATATTGTATATTTTATCATGTTTGTGTATTGTGAATGTGAAGAATCATGTCTGTAAGAAGAGTTGGATGTCTGAGCGGACGAGGTAACATTAACGTGACCCAGGTTGAGTTGGACGCTATCATTAATGAGCGTGTTGCTGACGCGCTTGCGGTTTATGAACAGACCTGAAATAAGAACTAGAACAATCAGAACCAAAATCAAAGAGGTAACTTGAGTCTATCGGACCTATTCGTCCTTCCCTATGATAACGTATTATCGAATTCTAAACTCTCAAACATCATTATATTTATTTGATTCATGTCAAGCAGTCTGTACATTAAAGATGTTTATGGATTGTAAGCCTCATTCATTTATTGGTTTTGAGGGTGTTGTCACACTACTTCACTGGTTGGAGAAACTTGAATAAGTTTTCGCCATGTGAAATTGTCCTATGGAAACCGTGTCAAGTACGCATCTGGCACATTAGAAGGACCAACATTGACTTTGTGGAACTCACAAATCCAAAAATTAGGACTTGAAGTTGTTAATAACCTGCCATGTTATGACTTCAAGATCTTAATGAAAGATGAGTATTGTCCCATAAATGAAGTCCAGAAGCTGGAGGGAGAGTTTTGTAATCTTAAGATGGTTGGATATGATGTTGAGGAATATACGACTCGTTCTCACGAGTTGGCTGCTTTATGTCCTCAGATGGTAACCCTGGCTTGTAACATAATAGAGAAGTATATTGATGGTTTAGCTCCTCAAATTCAAGCTAGTGTCATAGCTACTGATCCTGTTACTATCCAGCAAGCTATCCGGCTAGCTCATAAGCTCACTGATCAATTAGTGCTGCAGGGCACTCTGCCTAAGCGTGGCGCTGTATCTGGTACATATAACTATAAACGAAAATGGGATAATACAACTAGCAAGTCCTCAAACTCCAACAACACTCAATAACAACAAGTCAGAAAGTTTGATTCCTCCAAAAGCTTCACATATAATAATAAGAACAACAACAACAATGTCAAGGATCGAGTAACTATGTGGGAAAGTATCCAAAGTGCAATAAATGCAATTTTCATTATCATGGCCAATGTGATCGTTTTCGTTGCCAAAGGTGTGGTAAGATAGGTCATGCTGCTAAAGAATGCAAGGGTGAACTAATGACCAAACAATTATCTAAACAACTATGACAAGGCGAAGCAACCAGGGGTTGTTTCGAATGTGCCAAAAAGGGTCATTATAGGAAAAATTTCCCACAACTGAAGAATGGGAATAAGGGCAACAATGGAAATAACAACTATCGAAATGGCGCTAAGGGTCGAGCTTTCGTGATTGGGTCTGGCGATGACCAAAATGTGGTTACTGGTACGTTTCCTCTCAACGACTGTTTTGCTTTTATATTATTTGATACCGGTGCTGATAGGAGCTTTATTTCTTCCAAATTTTGCAAACTTCTAGATGTAACTTTAACTGAAATGGAACCTACTTACACTGTAGAACTAGCTGATGGTAAACTGGTAGAGGCAACACATATTCTTAAGGGATGTAAATTAGGACTATCGGGACACAAATTAGATATAGACCTTATGCCTGTCACACTTGGTAGTTTTGATGTGGTCGTGAGCATGGACTAGTTATTTAAGAACCAAGTTGAGATAATCTGTCGCAAAAAAGGTTGTCTGTGTACCACTTCCTAGTGGTGAAATCTTATCTATTCAGGGCGAGGAAAGTGGTGTAGTTTTAGGCATCATTCGTACATGAAAGCCCAGAAATGCTTACACAAAGGCCATACCGTTATCTTAGCTATGATCATACAGAAGAGAATCAAAGAAAAGAAGATCGAAGATATCCGTATCGTTTGTGACTTTCCTGAGGTTTTCCCTGAAGGCTTAGCTGGTCTTCCACCGCATCTCCAGGTCGAGTTGTAGATTGATTTGACGCCTGAAGCCGCACCTATTGCGAGAGCATCATACAGATTAGCTCCGAATGAACTGCAAGAACTGTCTACTTGATTACAAGAACTTCTAGATAAAGGATTTATCAGATCACCACGGGGAGCATCAGTTCTGTTTGTCAAGAAAAATGATGGGACTTTTTGCATGTGTATTGATTACCGTGAACTGAACAAAGTGACGGTTAAGAACTTTTATCCTCTTGCCTGTATTGACGATCTGTTTGACAAACTTTAAGGGTCGAGTTTCAATTCCAAGATTGATTTGAGATTAGGATATCATCAACTGAGAGATCGAGACGAGGACATGTCAAAGACAACATTCAGAACTCGGTACGGTCACTACGAGTTTCTGGTTTTTGGATTGACCAATGCACCGGCGATATTCATGGATCTCATGAATCGAGTGTGCAAACCCTACCTGGGCAAGTTTGTCATCGTTTTTATCGACGACATCGTAATATATTCAAAGATGAAGGCAGAGCATGAAGACCATCTACGACTGATTTTGAAATTACTTAAACAAGAGAAACTATATGCCAAGTTTTCTAAGTGTGACTTCTGGATTTAGAAGTCCAAATCTTGGGTCATGTGGTTAATGAGAAGGGTATATATGTTTGTAAGGATTCCTATAAGTCTGATGCAGCCAAAACATCCAAAGTCTCTTTACATGCATGCACTGAAGAACAAAAGTAGAAATGCTTTGGAAGTTTTACTTTGCACTAGATATATTTTAAGTGTAAAATCTTCCGAAGCCAAGACAAACATCTTCCGAAGCCAAAAGTAAAGTCTTACGAAGCTTTAAAGAGAAAGTCTTACGAAGCCGAAGAGTGAAGACAGATTTCTTCCGAAAACTTTTAGAGACATGCTTTTATCTGATGTACTTTACCATAAAGCTAGACCACCTTTCCGCTGCCGCTGTGTTTAGTCACCAACTTACATGAGTTGGTGAAAAGGTCCATGCTTTTGGTAACTGTACATTGAGGTCTTGAGTATGTGCTTTCTACTTTATGTATGTTTATCCTTTTTGTAATATATTAGGATGTGAGCTATGGCATGTCATAGTCACTAGTCAAAAGGCAATCAGCCTTTTGACTCTACATTTGATTTTGTTGTCTAGTCTTGTGTATCCAGCTAGCTTTTAAAGTATGGCCGGCTGTAGGATGTAGTATAAAGTATCTCAAGTACTTGTAACTTTCTATTGTAAACTTTGTAACATTTATAATATAACTTGAGAAGCAATATACAACATTCTTGAAATCCAAATACTTGTGTTGTTTGCTATTTTGTTGCGTCTCATTTTTACTTGTGTTCTTAGCATATTTCACTTAAGTTAAAGAGTTACCTATTTAATCTGTTAAGTGTTCTAAGTAACTATCCTCATTGTGTTGTTGTGTTGTAAGTGCATACCCTTCACCGGTCCTGCAATGTTGACCCAGAAAAAATAGAAGCCGTTAAGAACTGGGCTACGCCTATGACTCTGTGACATCCGTCACCAAAAGGTCCGTCAATTAACGTGGACTTCGTTAACTTTTCTTCGCTTGTTCATTCCTCATCTTTATTAACTCCTTGTGTGGATATTATGCTTGCTTTATCATCATTGTGCTTGTGCTTTCATTGTGAACGTGTGCTATCTTTAAAAACTTTTACAAATTTCCATCATCGTTACCTACAAATATACCATTTTTATTATAATATTATCGTCATTAATAAAACCATTCTTAAGTTATAAATATAATTGAATACATTTTTATCATTAATATAACTAACCTAATAAAGTCGTTTTCAACCGAAACTAATTTGGGAAACTCGGGGGTTAAGTGCAGGGACTAAAATTGACATTTTGCAAACTAGGGCTGGGTATAAATACCCCATTTCCAGCCCTAGCCTCCATTCTTCATCTTCTTCTTCATTCTTCTTCTACACCTTTCTTCCTCCTCCTTGCACCAAAACCGCCCCGTTTGGTCTCGTTTTCACCGTCTAGACTTCATATACAACCGAGTCTACTCCATTCTTGCAGGTAGACGACCTTGGTTGTCCCTTTTCTTGCTTATTCACGGCTGTCCAAACTAGGGTTTCGAGCGTTCGGGTTCAACCCGAACACATGAGGTCGTGTGGGTGCGTGTGATGTCTTTCTGCGTGTGCTTCTTGTTTGTGTATGTTTGTAGTGTGATTCTGGAAGTCCTTGTTGTGTAAAACCCGTGCACGGAGCAGCCGAAGGCTGCTCTGCACTTCAGCAGTCGCGATTCTGCTGTTAAGACGACTGGGTCTGTCAAGCGATTGAGCCGTGCGACTGGGTGAGTCGTAAGACTGAATCATGCGTCTGAGTTAATCGTGCGACTGAGTTGTGCGACTGGTTGTGTCATGCGACTGAGTCGTGCGATTGTGTGTATGTGTGCGATTGAGTCATGCGAGCGAATTAATGTGTGCGATTGAGTCATGCGAGCGAATGAATGTGTGCGATTGAGTCATGCGAGCGAATGAATGTGTGTGATTGAGTCATGCGACCGAATGAATGTGTGCGATTGTGCATGTATCGCACGACTGAAGGCCAATCACACGAATAAAGGTTTAGTCGTACGAATGAAGCTGGTTTGTACGAATGAAGGTTGATTCGTGAGTATGGAGGTTGAGTCGTGCGATTGGGTGTTGTGTGGTACGACTGAATACCAGTCGTACGAATGAAGGTTCAGTCGTACGAATGAAGGTTCAATCGTACGAATGAAGGTTCATTCGTACGAATGAGGATTGATTCGTGCAAATGGAGTGTTGAGTCATGCGTCTGGTCCTGTTGTGCGACTGAAGTTGTTGTGTGTGATTTCCTCCTGGTGTGTGGTGTGTGTATGTTGTGTGATGTTAAGGTGACATCGACACGGTTGCCATTGCTAATGCCAATGTTAAAATCAACGCTATCAAACTTACTAATGTTATCCCAAATTAAATTAACTTAACATTTTACAAGTATGAATAACAGATTTGTAACTACTAATATTTACCAAATACTCCTTCAATAACAATGAAACTTTTACACAAATATCATCAGCAATGGCGACGATATCTAGTACTTGGATCTATATAAGATCTAATACGTGTGTCTGTTTGTGTGTGTTACACACGACCCAATCGATACAACCCGAACCAACCGAACATTACTATTTGCTTTATACATATCATTAATGCTTAACATTAACTATCAATAGGTGTTTGACCGTCCATTGCATACAACATTTAGATACTTTGATCATACATACTTACCACCTAACAAGTGAGTTTCGTGGCTCTTTTTTATACTTACAACATTTGAATCGTTTACAAACTTGTGGGAAAAGTATGCTCACCCATTTTCAATGCTGTACAATTTACATACAATTTACATACTTGGAATCAACATGTTACTGTTTTGCGAGTACTTATCTGATACATGGTTGAGTTTGTTGTGTGGTATTTTCTTTGCAACTATTTAATTCCAGTGTGGGAACCAACAGATAGGTATTAGTAGTACTACTAGGTTGACACCCCCACCCTTGTTTGTTGGTATACTAGTTAGTACCATTAGTGGTCAGGCACGGGCCCTTGGGTGAATATATTCCGACAAGATCTTTGTGTACGTCATTAGGTTTGGTTGCAAAGCTCATTGTCATGTGATTTTACTTACCTATAACTGTATACACGGCATTCCACATCATTTACTATACAGCATCAATTACTTATTTACTATTTAAACCTGTGAGCTCACTAACAATATTATTGACCATTTTGAGCATATCTTTTCAGGTGATCATGCAAATTGAGGATCTAGGTGTGCTGCCTTAGTGGAGACCCTAGGATGCATTGTTGAGACTAAACATATTTGACAAAAAAATATTTTGAAACAATGTTGTAGTCTGATTAAACAATTACATTCTTTTGATACTTGTTCCGGGGTTGTGGGAATTTACATTACAATGTTATCTTCATTTGGTTATGTGAATCGTTTAACATGTTTATGCTTATGGCTATGTTGTTGTGAATATTGACTAAACACGACACAAGTCCCCTTGTTGTTGGGTATCGTCATGACACGCTTGTCATCATTTACTATATTGCATCTCTATCACTTACCATGATTTATGACGATCCCGATCTCGTTACATTCCCGTGTTTCCGCTTTTAGCGGGAGTGTGATAGATATGTATCAGAGCCATTGGTTATAGAGAATTAGGCAATACGCTTGACCTAGACTATAACCTAGGAACCTTCATGTAGATTTGCATGCTAGGATCTGTATGCATTTTATATCTCGTGTATGTGTTCCTCTTTACATGTTCGTTTATCTATCTGTTTTGTGATCTTTTCATCATGTGAGAGAGCCCTTGTGCTCACTCCTTATGGGATGCTTCTATTGGATCTTCCGTTCCCTCTGCGTGCCGAGTTGGTTTATCAAAACCGGGTATTAAACCCGAAGAGATCTTCACAGATCATGCTATTGCGCTTGACCTCGGACATTGAGATTGACCCTGAGGAGGCTATGTCTAAGACCTCGAAAGAGGAGGAGATAGACAACCTCCGCTAGACTAAACGTGATTATATACATGGATTTACAATTGCCTTGATGGACTATTGTTGGAAGATTACCAATTCATGGGGTGAGAACTATACGACTTACGTGTGATGTGTGGACTATAAAAGTGATATTAACTTGGAACGCTGGACTTTGATGAGTTGTATTGATAATACACTTTAAAATGGTTAAAGCTTATGTGTTTGCTACTTTATGATTAGAAAATGCCGCCTCGAAGAGTTACCCGCAACAACAGTGGCGGAAGTGAAGCCCCGAGGGGCAGAGGCTGAGGCAAAGGCAGAACACCAAGAACAAATGATGGCCCTGCCAGTAATAATCAGGGAACAGGAGACTCTGATATGGCAGCACTGATTGCTCAAGAACTGGCTGCACTGATTCCGACTATTGTGGCCCAAGTGAGCGATGCTCTTCAGCAACAACACCACCACGGGGATGGTGGCAATGATAATGAGGATGGTGGAGAAAGAGGTCAAGGTGGGATTGAAACTGAAGTAGGTGATGGGAACCCGACTGGCAACGAAAGTAATCAGGAGACCGGGAATGGTGGAACAACCGGTAATGAGACTGGGGTTGTTAATGCTAGAAGGGGATGTTCTTACAAGGAGTTTGTGTCCTGCAAACCAAAGGAATTTGATGGGAAGGGCGGAGCGATAGCTCTGACCAGGTGGCTAGAAAAGATAGAGGCAGTGATTGACATCAGTGACTGCCTCGAAAGCCAGAAAATCAAGTATGCCACGTGCTCATTACAGGGCAAGGCGTTAACCTGGTGGAACACCCAGGTTCAAGCTAGAGGAAGAGAATCAGCGATGCAGATGTCGTGGGATGAGTTTAAGGCCTTAATCAATGAGGAATACTGCCCCCTGAACGAGATGCAGAAACTGGAGTATGAATTCTGGAATCATGCTATGGTGGGGACCGGGCATGCAGCTTACACTGATTGATTCCACGAGTTGGCAAGACTGGTTCAACATTTGGTCACTCCGGAATCAAAGAGGATCGAGAGGTATATTGGGGGACTTGCGCCTCAAACCCGAGCCATGGTAACAACAGCTGCTCCTCCTACGATTCAGAGCGCAATTCTGAAGGGTGGCACTCTAATTGATGAGATGGTGAGAATAGGGGTGTTAGGAAGAGGGGCAGAGAAGAGAAAGGATGTTGGGGAAACGAGCCGGTCGAGTGCCGGGAAGTTTGAAAAAAGGTCCAAGACAACCAGAAACTTTGTGGCCGTGGCGCAGGGCAAAAGAGAGTACGTTGGGCCGCACCCCAAATGTTATAGGTGCAACTATCATCATCCCCTAGGAATGCCGTGCCGAGTGTGAGTGAACTGTAATTGCCCGGGGCATCTAGCGAGAGACTGCAGAATAGCGCCGAATTTGGTGGCACCGGTCAACGCGGTTAACCCCGCCGGGAATGCCAGGGTCTGTTATGAGTGTGGAGGCCCTGATCACTACAGAAAATGTGCCCCAGACTGAATCGGGCGCCGGGTCAACCAGGAAACAACCAGCAGCAGGTGATGGCCATAGCTCAAAATCAAGGCCCGACAAATCAAGGAAACACAGGTCGGGGACGTGCATTTGTCATTGGAGCTAACGATGCTAGTCAGGACCCGAACGTTGTCACGGGTACGCGCATACTCAATCATCACTTCGCATCTATATTATATGATACTGGAGCAGACAATAGCTTTATATCTTTTAAGTTTGTGCAATTGCTTGATTTGAGTCCTAGTAGGCTAGAAACTAGTTACTCTGTAGAATTGGCCAATGGTAGGGTTGTTCAGGCCCGAAATTATTAGGAAGTGCTCGATAATATTGGAGGACCATGCCTTCAATATAGACTTGATACCCTTTGAGTTAAGAAGTTTCGACGCGATTGTCGGAATGGATTGGTTGTCGAAGCACAGTGCTGAGATTGTCTGTCGGGACAAAGTAGTATGAATCCCTATGCCAAATGTGGAGGTACTCAGGATTCAAGGAGAACGACCGGGAAGAAACTTAAAGCTTATCTCCTGCATGAAAGCACGCCAAAGTTTACGAAAGAAGTGCTACGCTTTTCTGGCTCATGTGGTAGAAAAGAAGGACGAAGAGAGGAAACTAATATATATTCCGGTGGTACGGGACTACCTAGATGTATTTCCTGATGACTTGTCTGGTTTGCCTCCTCCATGACAGGTGGAATTTCGTATAGAGTTGGTTCCTGGAGCTACACCAGTAGCAAAGACGCCATATTGGTTAGCACCATCAGAAATGCAAGAGTTGTGTAGTCAGTTGCAGGAACTACTGGAGAAGGGTTTTATTCGGCCGAGTCACTCATCGTGAGGAGCACCGATATTATTCGTCAAAAAGAAAGACGGGTCGTTCCGGATGTGCATCGATTACCGTGAGTTGAACAAGTTAACCGTGAAGAATCGGTATCCCTCCCAAGGATCGACGATCTGTTTGATCAGCTGCAAGGAGCTTCGTATTTCTCAAAGATTAACCTTCGTTCTGGATATTATCAGCTATGGGTTTTAGAGGATGACATACCGAAAACAGCGTTTCGAACTCGTTATGGGCACTATGAGTTCTTGGTCATGCCGTTCGGGCTGACTAACGCACCAACTGTGTTTATGGACCTAATGAATCAGGTATGCAAACCTTACTTGGATAAGTTTGTGATCGTATTCATAGACGATATACTTATCTACTCCTGATCGAAAGAGGATCACGAAGAACACATTCGGGCAATATTGGAACTACTATGGGAAGAGAAACTTTTCGCTAAGTTCTCAAAGTGTGAAATCTGGTTGCGGGAAGTGAAGTTTTTGGGTCATTTGGTTAACGTGGATGGGATTCGTGTAGATCCCGGAAAGATCTAAGCGGTGAAGAAATGGGATGCACCTTAGACACCATCAGAGATACGACAATTCTTAGGATTGGCCAGATACTATCGTCGCTTCATCGCGAATTTTTCAAAGATTGCTCAACCATTAACATTGTTGACTCAGAAAGGCAAGAAGTATGATTGGGGACAAGCACAAGAATAAGCGTTCCAAATATTGAAAGAGAAGTTGTGCAACGCGCCTATATTGTCCCTCCCAGATGGAACTGATGATTTTGTGGTGTACTGCGATGCTTCACATCAAGGATTGGGCTGTGTACTAATGCAGAAGGATAAGGTGATTGCCTAGCTTCGCGACAACTTAAGGTGCACGAAAAGAACTATACAACTCATGATCATGAGTTGGGCGCTGTAGTATTTGCACTCAAGATATGGAGGCATTACCTGTATGGAACCAAATGCATCATCTACACAGATCATTAGAGCCTCCAACATATCCTGGATCAGGGAAAATAAATATGCATCAGCGACGTTGGGTAGAGCTACTTAGCGACTACGATTGTGAAATCCTGTATCATTCGGGTAAAGCTAACAAGGTGGCTGATGCTTTAAGCCGCAAAGAACGCGTGAAACTGCTACATGCTCGAGCGTTGGGATTGACTATTCAAAAGAATTTGAAAGCCCAGATCCAAATTGCACAAGGTGAGGCATTGAAAGAAGAAAACCTTGCGGGAGAAGAATTCCGAGGGTTAGATAAACAAATGAGCTGCAAGGATGATGGTATACAGTACTTCATGTATCGTATATGGGTACCTAGATAGGGAGGTATACGTACCTTAGTCATGGATGAAGCTCAGAAGACGCGATATTCTATACATCCTGGTGCAGACAAGATGTACCACGATCTCAAAGATCTGTACCGGTGTCTAGGCATGAAGAAAGACATTGCTACGTACGTCATCAGATGCTTGACATGATCGAAAGTTAAAGCTGAACATCAGAAACCATCGGGATTATTACAGCAACTTGAAATTCCTGAGTGGAAATGGGAGAATATAGCCATGGATTTTATTACCAAACTTCCTAGAACGAGCAGCGGGCATGACTCGATATGGGTCATAGTGGATCGAATGACGAAATCAGCATATTTCTTGCCGATCCGAGAAGACTACAAAATGGATAAGTTGGCGAGATTGTACATCAAGGAGGTCGTGAAAAGACACGGAGTACCGGTGTCGATTATATCCGACCGTGACAGCCGATTTATTTCACGATTTTGGCAGACACTACAGAAAGCGATGGGCACTCGATTAGATATGAGTATCGCCTATCACCCTCAGACAGATGGCCAAAGTGAACGAACTCTTCAGAAGCTAGAAGACATGTTGAGGGCGTGTGTAATCGACTTTGGTGGTAGTTGGGACACTCATCTACCGCTGATTGAGTTCTCTTACAACAACAGCTACCATAAGAGCATTGGATGTGCTCCGTTCGAAGCATTGTATGGAAGAAAATACAGATCACCCGTTTGTTGGGCCGAGATTGGTGAAGGTCAGTTAATAGGCCCAGAGATCATTCAAAAAACAACTGACTAGATCTTTCAAATCAAAGATCGACTAAAAGCTGCCAGAGATCGCCAAAAGAGCTATGCTGACAACCGTCGGAAGCCTCTAGAATTCAACATTAGGGATTGAGTTTTACTTAAAGTCTCCCCTTGGAAAGGAGTCGTTAGATTTGGAAAGAAAGGGAAGTTAGCCCCAATATACGTAGGACCATTCGAGATTATAGAAAGAATCGGTCCAGTGGCTTAACGATTATGGTTGCCACAAGAACTCAGCGGTGTGCATGATACATTCCACGTGTCGAACCTCAAGAAGTGTTTGGCAGACGAATCTCTTCACGTACCAATTGAGGACATCAAGATTGACGAAAGCTTCATTTTGTTGAGGAACCCATTGAGATTATGGATCGAAAGGTCAAACAATTGAAGCGCAGTAAAATACCAATTGTCCGTGTGAGATGGAATTCAAAGCGAGGGCCAGAGTTTACATGGGAACGGGAAGATCAGATGAAACTCAAATATCCACATCTATTCGAGGATGACACTCTTGGACCTAACTCCAGCTGAATTTCGGGACGAAATTCTCTCAACTGGGGGATACTGTGACATCTGTCACCAAAAGGTCCGTCAATTAACATGGACTTCGTTAACTTTTCTTCGCTTGTTCATTCCTCATCTTTATTAACTCCTTGTGTGGATATTATGCTTGCTTTATCATCATTGTGCTTGTGCTTTCATTGTGAACGTGTGCTATCTTTAAAAACTTTTACAAATTTCCATCATCGTTACCACCAAATATACCATTTTTATTATAATATTATCCTCATTAATAAAACCATTCTTAAGTTATAAATATAATTAAATACATTTTTATCATTAATATAACTAACCTAATAAAGTTGTTTTCAACCGAAACTAATTTGGGAAACTCGGGGGTTAAGTGCAGGGACTAAAATTGACATTTTGCAAACTAGGGCTGGGTATAAATACCCCATTTCCAGCCCTAGCCTCCATTCTTCATCTTCTTCTTCATTCTTCTTCTACACCTTTCTTCCTCCTCCTTGCACCAAAACCGCCCCGTTTGGTCTCGTTTTCACCGTCTAGACTTCATCTACAACCGAGTCTACTCCATTCTTGCAGGTAGACGACCTTGGTTGTCCCTTTTCTTGCTTATTCACGGCTGTCCAAACTAGGGTTTCGGGTGTTCGGGTTCAACCCGAACACATGAGGTCGTGTGGGTGTGTGTGATGTCTTTCTGCGTATGCTTCTTGTTTGTCTATGTTTGTAGTGTGATTCTGGAAGTCCTTGTTGTGTAAAACCCGTGAACGGAGCAGCCGAAGGGTGCTCTGTACTTCAGCAGTCGTGATTCTGCTGTTCAAGCGACTGGGTCTGTCATGCGATTGAGCCGTGCGACTGGGTGAGTCGTGCGACTGAATCATGCGTCTGAGTCAATCGTGCGACTGAGTTGTGCGACTGGGTGTGTCGTGAGACTGAGTCGTGCGACTGTGTGTATGTGTGCGATTGAGTCATGCGAGCAAATGAGTGTGTGCGATTGAGTCATACGAGCGAATGAATGTGTGCGATTGAGTCAGGCGACCGAATGAATGTGTGCGATTATGCGTGTATCGCACGACTGAAGGCCAATCGCACGAATGAAGGTTCAGTCGTACGAATGAAGCTGATTCGTACGAATGAAGGTTGATTCGTGCGTGTGGAGGTTGAGTCGTGCGATTGGTTGTTGTGTGTTACGACTGAATACCAGTCGTACGAATGAAAGTTCAATCGTACGAATGAAGCTGATTCATACGAATGAAGCTGATTCGTACGAATGAGGGTTGATTCGTGCGAATGGAGTGTTGAGTCGTGCGTTTGGTTCTGTCGTGCGACTAAAGTTGTTGTGTGTGATTTCCTTCTTGTGTGTGGTGTGTGTATGTCGTGTGATGTTAAGGTGACATCGCCACGGTTGCCATTGCTAATGCCAATGTTAAAATCAACGCTATCAAACTTACTAATGTTATCCCAAATTAAATTAACTCAACATTTTACATGTATCAATAACCGATTTGTAACTACTAATATTTACCAAATACTCCTTCAATAACAATGAAACTTTTACACAAATATCATCAGCAATGGTGACGATATCTAGTACTTGGATCTACATAAGATCTAATACGTGTGTCTGTTTGTGTGTGTTACACGCGACCCAACCGATACAACCCGAACCGACCGAACGTTACTATTTGCTTTATACATATCATTAATGCTTAACAATAACTGTCAATAGGTGTTTGACCGTTTATTGCATACAACATTTGGATACTTTGATCATACACACTTACCACCTAACAAGTGAGTTTTCGTGGCCCCTTTTTATGCTTACAACATTTGAATCGTTTACAAACTTGTGGGAAAAGTATGCTCACCCATTTTCAATGTTGTACAATTTACATACAATTTACATACTTGGAATCAACGTGTTACTGTTTTGCGAGTACTTATCTGATACATGCTTGAGTTTGATGTGTGGTACTTTCTTTGCAACTATTTAATTCCAGTGTGGGAACCGACGGATAGGTATTAGTAGTACTACTGGGTTGACACCCCCACCCTTGTTTGTTGGTATACTAGTTAGTACCATCAGTGGCCAGGAACGGGCCCTTGGGTGAATATATTCCGACAAGATATTTGTGTATGTTGTTAGGTTTGGTTGCAAAGCTCATTGTCATGTGATTTTACTTACTTATAACTATACATCATCAATTACTTATTTACTATTTAAACCTGCGAGCTCACCAACAATTTTGTTGACCATTTTGAGCATATCTTTTCAGGTGATCATGCAAATTGAGGATCTAGGTGTGCTGCCTTAGTGGAGACCCTGTAGAGTCAAATCAAATAATCAGTATGCAAGAATCAAGGGTTTATGGTGATCAAACGAAATTTGGGCGGATTAACGTTAGTCATGCGAATTAGGGCGAATTTGAGAGTGATGAGTCTCTGCGACCGACTCTCCCTCTATTTATACTAAACCTAAATTAAATCGTACGACTAGGCTCATACGCACATTTCATTCGGGCGAATGGGCCTCAGTCGTGCGATTGGTTCGGTCGCCCCCCCTTCAGTCGTCCGACTTGAGTTCAGTCGTGCGACTTACTCATTCGTTCGCTCTTAAACATCCGACTGGGTCATTCGTATGGGCCATTCGGTTGAATGGTCCATACTCATGGTCCATTCGTACGAATGGCTCCCATTCGCATGATAAGTCCATACTCATGGTCCATTCGTGCGAATGGGTCATACTTATGAAATTTTCTGCATTTCTTACCATTTGACAATTAAACCCTTTTTAAACTGTAGAATCAACATTATACGCATTTGATCATCTCAGACATGATCCTTTTAACTTGAAAACTTTTATCACCTCAGACGTGATCCTTTTAAACAATTTGTCACCTCAGACGTGACCCATTTATCTTTTGAAAACACATGTGGTCATCTCAGTTATGACCCTTTTTGGTGAATTAATCCCTTACTGAATTCCATGATGTAGTCCGACAAACAAACAAACTGAAATGACTAAATACATAGAAAATTAAACTTAAGTACAAAAATTAAACTTGATTTTGACTTTTTGTGAGGGGTAAATCCTAAGATAGTAATCTACTGGATTCGGTTCCGGAATAGGCAGCTTCTATTTAGTTTGACCATACCTGGACCAATTCAATTTTGGACTCATACAGGCAAGTCAAATCATTTGGGACTTGTTATCAAAACCTTTTGATGCTCACTTCTCGGTTTTCATCCAGAGTCGTTAGCAAATTTAGGAAATCATACTGGTACTATTAGATTCCCACATTGATTTGACTTTCAAGAGTTGTAGCCACGATGATTGTCAGTATATAGGTCCTCTTAAATCCATACACAGACTTTTGACACAGATTGGTGATAGTTTAAGGTTTAATTATTTCAACCAACATTTGTGGATCCCACACTTATATGGTAATCAACATTCCTCAGGAGCTTTTAAGTGGTCTACGGGTATTTTGAGAAGAAGAGACTATTCCTAGAGATTTCAAAGAGAAGCCAGTCCTCATGTCAGTGCCATCGCACAGCAGAGAGGCGGCAAACAACAATGAATTCTAGAATATCTAGGTTATGCTTATCCTCAGGTCAGTGCCATCGCACTGCAGAGAGGCACACAACCTATCTTCTTGTTAGAGCATCTTTAATTTTATTTTGCACATAATGCACCACCAATATAAGTTATTAGCTTGATAGCATTTGCTTTTTATTTTTTCGTGCTTTGCTCTATTTATGGTCATCCGCACACATTTGTGTCGTTTATATGCTCATTACCCCTTATTGGAATATTGTTGATTGTGTTAACCAGTGATAAGATGGTAGCCCACAGTCAGTTGAACAACTTAGTTTGATCTTGAGATCACCAGTCAGGTCTAATCATCTATTGTGTTGAATCTACCGACATATCATCTGTGGTCTAGCAACCTCTAGGTCTACTTTCGTTGTGTTACCTTAGTAGTTACCAGTTTTTCTATCATATTTCCTTTTATATTGCTCAGACTACACAGAGTTATACTTTGAATTTTGCATCTTTTCTAAATTAAATTTTAAAGTCCCTTTTGATTTGTTCCTGTGTACTATCATTTTCCAAAGTATTTGAATCGGTATCACAGATACGATCTACCTTATATCAGCTAGCCTCTCCTTCTCCCTCGTTTTTTTTCCTTTTTTTTAATGTTACTGGCTGACCTATTCTCCCCCTAAAATTCTAAAATCATAACGGATTTAATTATTTTAGGATTTTAATAGACAGCTAAATAACATGAATTTAATTTAAACAGCAAATAGAATAAATAAAGAAAATAAAAGAAAAATAGACTAAACTGTATCGGACTAAACTGTATCGGATTACACATGGTCATCATCAGGAATAACATCACTTTTCTTTTTAACGCCGTTGACCTCTAACAGATATAGAAAACGTGGTTTGTCAAGAGCTTTTGTATAGAGGTCAGCGCGTTGAAAATCAGTATTTATCTTTACCACATCGATTAAATTCTTTTCAAAACAGTCCCTTATAAAATGGTATTTAATACCAATGTGTTTGGTCTTTGGATGTTGTACTGGATTTTTAGTTACTACAATTGCAGCAGAGTTATCAACAAAAATAGGAGTAGAAGAGAAATTTAAACCGTAGTCCCGTATTTGCTGTTGAATCCAAATGATTTGTGAACAGCAACTTGCAGCAGCAACGTATTCGGCTTCACAGGTTGACAATGCAACCGAGGTCTGCTTCTTAAACTGCCAGGTCACTAATCTCCTCCCAAAGAATTGACACCCTGCTGATGTAGACTTGTAATTCATCTTGCAGCCCCCGTAATCTGAGTCACTATACGCCGTGAGCTCAAAGTCATCATCATGAAAATACAACAACCCAAGTGTGGGTGTACCCTTCAGATAACAAAATATCCTATTGAACCCAATCAGATGGTTAACCTTTGGCTTAGCCTGATATCTAGAGCATAGACATGTAGCATACATGATATCAGGTCTTGAGGCAGTAAGGTACATGAGAGATCCAATCATTCCTCGGTACATTGTTGCATCTACCAGATCTCCATTTTCATCAGGTGTTATATCATGGTTTGTAGCAAGTGGAGTCCCAGCTGCAGAAGCATTCTCCATGTTAAACCGACTGAGAATGTCTCCCACATACTTGGTCTGATGTAGAAAAATCCCTTTGGGTGTCTGATCCACCTGTAACCCGAGAAAGAATTTCATCTCCCCCATGGAACTCATCTCAAACTCTGCCTTCATTACTGCTTAAAATTCTTTTCATAACTCTTCGTTCTTTGAACCGAAGATTATGTCATCGACATAGATCTGTACTAGCAGTAAGTCTCCATCCTTTTCTTTGATAAACAGTGTGCAGTCAATGAGTCCCCTGCGAAAGCCGTGTTTCACAAGATGAGTCGAGAGTTTCTCATACCAGGCCCTTGGAGCTTGATGAAGCCCGTATAAGGCCTTGTCGAGTTTGTAAACTCTGTCCCGATGATAAGGATCTTCAAATCCCTCGGGTTGACTGACATAAACTGTCTCTCGGATTTCCCCATTAAGGAATGCACTCTTCACATTTAATTGATAGACTTTGATCTTCATATACGATGCATAGGCAAGGAAGATGCGGATGGCTTCCATCCTTGCCACGGGTGCAAACATTTCATTGTAATCAATCCCCTCGACTTGTCGAAATCCCTGAACTACCAGTCGAGCCTTGTTCCTGATAATGACACCTTGGTCATCCTTCTTGCATTTCAAGAACCATTTGGTGCCAATGACCTAGCACCTTTAGGTCTATCTACCAGAGTCCATACACCTAACTTCTTGAATTGAAGAAGTTCTTCTTGCATGGCACTCACCCATGCCTCATCATTTAGTGCTTCACTGACGTATTTTGGCTCAAACTGCGAGACAAAACACCGATAAGCACCATCATGAATGTATCCTTTTTCCATAACCGAGGCATAATCAGCTGAGTACAGCTTATTTCTGGTTTGCACTCCTGATCTGACATCCCCAATGACATTGTCTAGGGGATGATAGACATTTAGACGTGATCCTGGAGTGGTAGGAACAGCTACCTCGGAGCCAAGATTATAAACATTTGGTTCTGCATCTGAGGTTGAAGGAGTTTGAGGTTCCGAAGTCGAGGGGGCATCACTGTTAGATGCTTGTGGACTTGCAGGAATTGGAACCTGTCCCTCCTGACTGTTCTGGTCATCTTCTTTAGCTTCATTTTCTGAGGAGGAGTCACTGTCTTCAACTGCTCCCCCTGAGTGGTAAGATGATTCTCCCTGTGAGCTCGATGATGTTGGATCAGGAGATGGTGTATTCAAGATATCATACATCATCCGTGTAGCTAACTCGTCATCAGAAGGAGAGATAGGGATGTTGAAGGACTTGAAGAATCCATCATAGTCGAAAAAGTAAGCGGGTCCTTTTCCAGTAGGTGGTGTGGTATATCTCTGAACATCAACATTACACCACACTTCTACTAAACCCGTTGAGTTGTTGTAAACTCTCTTGTTCGGTATGTTGTATCCTAGGAAGATCCCTTCATCAGCCTTCTCGCTGAATTTTCCTTCTTGAGTCTTCTTCAGAAGTGTGCACGGTGCGCCAAATGGTTCGAGATACTCCAAATTAGGTTTACGTCATTGTAGTAACTCGTAACATGTCTTGCCATGGCGCTTGACTACCAGAACTCGATTTAATGTATAACATGTATTTGCCACTGCCTTATTCCAGAATTGGATAGGCAGTTTGGAGTCTGCTAGCATTGTCCGTGCTGTCTCTATCAAGCTTCTATTCTTTCTCTCAGCAACACCATTCATCTGAGGCATGTAGGCAGAATTGAACTGGTGCACAATTCCCTTTTCCTTGCAGTAAGCCTCCATCCACTGATTCTTGAATTCAGTCTTGTTGTCTGAGCGAACCTGTCTCACCTTCAACTTGTAGAGAGATTCCAGTGTGGTTACTAATTCATTGAATGTCTCAAATGTTTCTGATTTGGACTTCAGAAACATTACCCAAGAGAATCTTGAGTAGTCATCAGTAACCACATAACAGTACAAGTCACCTGCAATGCTCTGTGTACTGACTGGACCAAACAGATCCATGTGAAGAAGTTCAAGAGGAAGCTCGATAGAATGAACTTTCTTTTTTTATGAGACTTCTTCGTTTGTTTGCCTGTCTTGCATGCTACACAGAAATCCGAAAGTTGGAAATTTTTGACGTTAACTCCTCTCACGAGATCCTTCTGGATCAAGTGATTCATCTTCCGTTGATTAATGTGTCCCATTCTCCTATGCCAGGAAATGGAGTCCTTCTCAGTAGCTTTCGATAGGAAGCACTAAGCCGTTGAGAGATCCAAAACATAAAGGTTTTTATATCTTGAAGCTGTCATCAAAACTTGGTCCTCCGGAATCACGTAGTCTTTCTTTAGGACGTAACACTTCTTGTTGCCGAATATGACTTTAAATCCTTTGTCACATATTTGGGAAACAGAAAGTAAGTTGTTTTGAAGTTGTTGAACGTAGTTCACCTTATCAAACTTAACTTTCTGATTTCCAACCTCTCCCTGAGCTGTGATATAGCCTCCTTTGTTACCAGCAAATGAAACATGCCCTCCTTTTATTTGTTTGACGTTTGATAAAAGAGCCCTGTTTCCTGTCATGTGCCTGGATGCTCCGCTGTCTACAATCCACGTGTTGGTTTCAGCACTGTAGCGAACACCCTACACATACAATTTAAAACATTAGTTTAGGTTAGGAACCCAAGCCTTTACTGGCTTGGGTTTCCCAAAGGCATCACACATCATGAATTCAACCCATTGACCCTTAGAAGGTGAGGGTAGCTCAGGTGCCTTCTTGTCTTCATTAACAGACACAGAGGATGACTTTTCTTTCCATAAGCCAGATTTGTGTAAGGCCTGTTTGTGATAACAGTCGACTGGCTAATGGGTTGAACTTTGGGTTCACTAGTTCTTCTAGGTGGAGTTATAGAACTCCTCTTAGAAGACCTAGGTTTTAAATCCTGAAGTTCAATTTTCTTCCTTGGTGTCTGATAGTAAGGACAAAAGGAAGCAATGTGTCCACACTCTCCACAATTGTAGCATGACCTGCTATCAACTTTATGATTAAACTTTCGTTGTGGAGATGTGTGCGACACCCTAGTGACATCATTAAGTTTGGGTTTTGACTCTGTTTCTTTTGATGTTTTCTCTTGTTTAACAAAATTAATTGTTTTAACACTTTTAACATCTTTTCCTTTTTGGTTAACTGGATTTTGACATGAGACTTGTGAAAGATTAACATTAACAGTCTTTTTTGGTTCAGATTTGACTTTGTTTGACCCTGACTTTATATTAACCTTTTCAAATTCTTTTTCCAGTTTAACACAAGGCATTTTACCCTTTGCCTTTGAAGTGCCCTCCTTTTGTTTTGTTCTAGATTCAATTGAAGAACATGAGGAGTCTGGATCACTAACAAGAGGAGTAGACACCACATGATCCTTGATGGGATTGTTATTTATTGGTCTACTCTTAGTGTTTATCAAGGTCTCGGTGGTGGTGGAACCACTTTATAACCCAAACCCTCCCCATTATTACGTTCTCTCACTAAGTGTTGGACAATATGTGATGAACTTGTCCAACTGTGCAGTTTTTGCTTTAAAGAGTTGACTTCTACTTCCAAAACTGCTTTTTGTTTCTTAGTGTCTTCTAGGGAGTTAAGATAGTACCTAATGTCATTAGCTTGGTTAAATGCTACTACTTCAGTTTCCCTAAGCTGTTTATTCAAAAGGTCTATCTTTTCTTTGTAACTATGCTCATTTTGTTTTAAAACTCTATTAGCCTCAGTGCACAGTTGCAAATCCTTTACTAAGCTATCATTATGATCTAATAACCTAGCAAATTTCTGATCTATGCTTTCTCTAAATTTATTACAATCAGAACAAGCATGATTTTGAAACAGTTGGTCAATGGTACTTACCTGAGGAGATTCTGATGAATCAGCCATCAACGCAGCATCAGATGTCTCTGGTTCTGGTGATTCTTTCTTTGTTGTAGACGTCCCTTCTTTAGGCTTGTAGTTGACCTCAGTTGCAGTTGTTTCTTCACTATTTGACATCGCTATCTCAACTGCAATATCTCCTTCACTCGCGGAATCATCATCTAAGTCTTCCACACTTGCAATATTGGATTCCCCCAGAGAGACAAACCGAAAGCTCCAGTCCTGTCCTTCATCATCATGGGCAGTCAAGGCTTTTGGATCCTTGCTTGATGAAGTAGAACTGCTAGCTTGCTTGTCTTGACAAGTGAAGGACGAGAATGGATTCCCGTTCCCAGTCTTCTTTGGCTTCACACACTATCTTTTGAAGTGCCCCTTTTCTCCACAGTTGAAGCAGGTCACCTTGCTCTTGTCGAAGCCAAATGTAGTGTCCTTAGTAGCAACCAAGTTTTGTCCGGTCTTCTTCACAAACTTCTTCGCCCTCCGGACAGCACTTGCTAAGGCCCACATAATATCCATCCTCTCTAGTTCCATTTCATCTACCTGCTCGTAGTCCTCATCTGCCAGATGGCAGTTTCCAATTTTCCCAGCAACAAGTCCATCATAGGAATGAACCACTGCTGCCAAAAGATCCATATGCTCTCGAGCTACTTCCACGGTCACATTTCCGAGATTCTTGGTCTTCAGTCTTGTAGCATTAGCTTCAGATCCAATGTAGTGGGTAGTTGAATACCCTGACGTTTATGATCCTGAAGGAGAGACTTGTGAAGGACCAGATGATCTAGACACAAATGCAGTCTGAAGAGGTGCTCCAGACGTCTTAACTTGAGGAGTGGCATTGTACAAAGCTGGATTCTGAGTGTATGAAGACTTCTGAGCTCGGTACTTCATCCTAAGTGCTTCTTCTTGCAGCTTTAGAATGAAATCATTGATGTCCAACTTTGCCAACATTTCATTCTGTCTCAGATTTGACACAAAAGAAGCCCATTTTTCTGGCAATCCATCTGCAAAATTTGACACTTTATCTTCCATGGTAGTAGTGACACCATGTGTATGCAGTTCACTCATCAAATGGTAGAATCTATCAATAAAATCATCTAAACTCTCATTTCCCATCGATGAGAAGTTGTCAAATTCTTTCTTCAACTCCTTAGCTTTAATGGCCTTCAGCGAAGCATTCCCGTCATATCTCTTCTCCAGCTCATCCCACAATTTCTTGGCTTGCTTATTCTCCGAGTACTGGTGGAAAATATCTTTAGGAATAGACTGTGTTAACAATGCATATACTCTCTTTTCTGCATTATATTTGACTTTCTGAGCATCTGTCATTCCTCCTAAAGTAAGCTTCACCCCATCAACTCCCACCGGCATACTGTAACCCGTCTCAATAGCTTCCCACATATTTGGATCCACTCCATTGAGGTAGATCTCAAAACGTTGTTTCCAGTGGGGAAACTCATCTAACGTTAAAAGCTTTGGGGGTTTATTATGATTCCCCACCTCACTCTCAAGTAGCAGTAAGTTCTGGATCCGTAAGTCCTTCCCAGTTGTAAACGCTGACATCTGATCTTCCATCCCGATTAACTTTAAGTCTCCTAAACAATCTGTTAACTGGTGCGACTGGAGTGAGCGAATGGCCTATCCGTGCGAATGAACTATGCGACTGGTTCAATCGTGCGGCTGAAATCAGCAATTGGTTCAGTCGTGCGAATGAAACTGATGCGTATGAACACTGCGAACGGTAGGCTTACTCGTACGAATTTCTAGGTTAAACGTGTTTTGGCCGTAAAAATCCGAATTTTCACAACCCTAATCGCCTAATGCCGTAGAAACCAAAACTTGATGAGCAGGGGACGTCCAAGAAAACTTTTGACACAAAAAGATTGCGTTTTTAGTGAAAAAAACACAAAAATTGTATCATAATTGATTGAATCACACGTAATCAAGAGCCAAAGCTCTGATACCACTTGTTAGGATCTGGGATTTGAACGAAACACCAACTGATTAACGTGTAAACGAAACCAAATAGTGTGGAATCCTATTTGATTGGCGATTCAATCAGTGAGAACGCACGTAGAATCAAAGGTATTGAATCTAACGTTATGAATCGATTAGGAATCGATCTACAACGTTTTATGAACTTGGAGTATGAACTTGGAGGCTTCTGGATGGCTAGGGTACGTCTGGAGTCGAAATAGAATGAATGCTTACGTTTTTCCACGAATTGGGTGGTATTTATAGGTTAGGGTTGTTCATTCGGGCGACTGAACTATTTGTATGGTTCAGTCGTGCGATTGAACCATGCGTTTGATCCATCCGCACGACTGAGTGTTCAGTCGTGCGACTGAGCCAATCTCATGTTACAATCATACGACTGATCCAGTCTCCTTGTTTAGTCGTGCGACAGAGTCATTCGCCTGAAGTTATTCATGCGTATGGTCCATTCGTATGGGCCATTCGCATGAGACTTCATTTTGTTAAGTTTGAATGTATTCATTAATATAACATTATGTGTATCAATTCAAACAATCACAAACCTATTTTACCAATTCAAATGAAATATTAAACATTATAAATCCCAAATAACCATTCACATTTCATTAATATTCCAAACATTACATCAGTGTAAGACAAACAAGACATATTACATTCATATTATCAACATATCTTATCAATTAACTAATCACATTATAATGTATACTTATGTTATTTAACTAAAAGGCTTAGTTATATAACTTGTACACACCTTTTAAATATGTAACATGACCTCACCACTTCTAATGTGTTACAAAGTAATTCAAATGGGAGGGAATGTGGTTTTGAATCCAGATTTTCGGCCCCTTTAGGTTGTATGGCCTTCCCCATTTGTCTTGAAAAGGTACACTCATTATGATAGTGGTTGAGTGCAAGTCTCAACATCTGATCTCTCTCTCATTTGCACAAATGAACTTCTAGAGAAAACTCCATATGCTCTCTATTTTCACAGCTGAAGAAGGTGTTTTAGAACTCCTTTTGGTCGTTTCTTGGGTCCTCTCATGACTCAAGTTATGCTCCTTCATTTGTGCAAGAAAGGAAGAAGGATTTCCTCTCTTCTCCCAAAGTTCTCACGGCTGAAAACGGTTTTCAACAGGCCTTTTGGCGTTTTTGGTGCTTAAATTCCAAGCAACCATGATGTTTGCTTAGAGGCTTGTGGGTATGGACACTTGAGGACTTCTACCCTTGAAGTTTTGCTCCTTTTCAGACTCATTTCTGCCTTCTCTTTGGTTGTTTTTGACAACATCCAGAAAAGTAGTATTATGGTATGATAATGTCATGTTTTTGGGTGTTCTTGTTCATTTTGTATGCTTGCTTTTCACATAATAAATATCCTTTTGTCTTTGGGTTTGTTGGTTTTCACATGATAATGGTAATTTTCAAAAACTTTAACATGTTTTAAAGTAGTTTATTCCGCTGCGTTTCATATGTTTAAATGGTTAAACAAGTTGTAAATGGTCCAACAAACCCCTTCAATGGCATCTTGAGCCGGTTATGTGGAAACTAGCATCATTATCCTTGTAAAATCGGTTTTAAAGGATGTTTATCAACTCATTAGAGGCTGATTTTGGTTGATTTAATAAACCCCATGTCTTTTAAAGTTATATCTTCATGCTTATGATTAAACTTTGAAAGATAGGAGTGTCAATTGGTTGATATGTTTTGGTTATTGTTTGTTTGGACAAACAAACCCTAATTTTCAGTTTATGTTAGCTGAAAATTTGGGGTTTGATGGGGTTTATTTTTTGTTGAATGATGTTTGTGATTGTTCATTTGATGGTGCATAACCTAGCTTAGACCTTGTGTTGTTTTGGTTTGGTTGCATGTTTGTTTTTGTTATTTTGTTCAATTGGGTTGTAAGTTTTGTGCTTGTAATTTATCTATTTATTCATTTGGATGTAATAATAGATTAGGAGTATTTCTCTTTTACTAGAAAATATGTATTAGGATATATATTATGTAAAAGAAGATGCTCGGGAAGGAAGCACAAAAGGAAGACACAAAGTGGACTTGAAGCATACGGATGCGACATCAAGTGGGAGATCCATTGTGATCTCAATTTTGTGTTGTTGATAACCCTTAGGAAAGACCTAATGACCACACTTGTGATGGCAAACAAGTGTGGTCACAATAGTAGCTATGGTTATGCACATGTGGTTGTTTATATTATGCTTGTTTGATTGTGATTTTGTGAATGATTGTGTGATATTTGGATATGATAAACAATCTTAATAAAAATGATCTTAACAAGCTAATATAAAAATGGCTCTTAATCATTAAGTGTTAATAAATGGTTATTAAAAGGATTAATGATCTCATATAAAATGGGTTTTATTAAAAGACCCATAGGGTACCAAGTATTTGTAAGCATGCAATTACAAGGTACATAGAGTTTTCAAAGTCTAGAATTAATGGAAACTTAATCCCTTTGGTAACAAGTCTATCACCATCCTTTTACACGACACTCGAATCACTTGGGAACTATTTGTGGGATAAAGGTCACCTAACCACTTGTAGGGAACTTGTATCTTTGAGGTGAGTCTAACGTACTTGTGGGATAAAGGTCACCTAACCGCTTGTATTTGAAAACTCACACGTGTGTGTAAGTAGGACGACTTGAACAAGAAGATATAGAGTCCCACATACGAGAAAAGGTGTAATCGGTATTTTCAAAAAAAAAATTTCTATGAAAGCAAGAGATGGAAAGTTTTGTTCTAAATTCTGCCTTATTCCATGAGATTTAGAAGAACTTCTGCAACTTTATCTCTCTCCATTGGAAACCATGTGATTAGGGTCACCGAAGCATGGCGTACAATGGTGTTGATGGGATTATACATGCCGACTAAACAGATGATGTTTAACCGATCCCATAAGACTAGAAGTTGCAATAGGTTGCAATTGTCAACTGTTGACTACCTTGTTCATTTAAATAATGGGATAAAGGTCACCTAACCATCATTTAAATGTAACGTTGGATTCTAGATTTTAATTGTTAATTGTCAATGAGACATTTAAGGGTATTAACGATTAAAATAAATTTATCAGAAATACTAAAATGAACTTTGTCAATTATTGTAGTGATGACCGCTAACTATTACGCTACCACCCCGATCGTCTCTTCCCTATCACTGAGATCTATTCTCGAGAGGGATCGTCCTAACCATAATTACCTTATGGACTCAATTTCGAAACTTGAGAATTGTTCTCAAGAATGAGTAAAGGCCTATGTCCTTGACGATTCCATACCTCACCAACCAACGTTGTTGATGTTAAGGTGTTTTGACGATTGGCTTAGGCACACTAAGGATTCTGTGCAAGTATCCTACCTCATGTTTGGAATATGATTCCCGAACTCCAAAAGGGTTTGGAGCATCATGGGGCATATGACTTGATGATCTAGTTGAAGGAAATGTTCCTTCAACAAACTTTAGTAGATTGCTTCGAAACGGTTCGAGCACTTTATGCATGTCACATGGAAGAAACCCAATCGATATCATCTTATATATTCTTAAGATGAAAAGCCACATTGATAGCCTCAAGATGCTTAACTATCCTGTCTCAAAGTATTTGGCCAAGGATTTAATCCTTGATTGCCTAACTAAAGGTTTGAGACATTCATAATAAACTGTAATATGAACGGGTGGGACAAGAGCATCGGTGAACTTCACGCAATGCTCGAAGCAACCAAGGCAGGGATGGGTAGAGAGGTTCTACCTATTCTATAGATCAGTGAGGAAGGCTATAAGAAATGGCCAATCCCGATCCTAAGGCAATTATTGCCAAAGGAAAGGAATACATAAAAGCAAAGGTTAAAGCAAAACCTCGAAAAACCTAAGCTTATGAAGCCTAAGGTAACAGAGAACGATCCATGCTTTGATTACGGAGAGATAGGACAATGAAAAGGAATTTTCCCTCCTATCTCAAAGAGTTGAAAGACAAGAGGGATGTTGGGCAAACCTTAAATACAATTTCCATGATTCACACATTGTATTAAATGTCATTTCTTCAAACACATGGGTATTGGATACCGGATGTGAGACTCATACTTGCAATTGTTGCAAAGGGGTTCAAAAGAAATGTGCGTTTTAAGGAGGGAAACTCTATTTTGAGACTTTCAAATGGTTTGGAAGTTGTTCTCAAAACATTTTGTATGCACCTAGTTTGACTAGGAACATAAATAATGTTTCCTATTAAAACAATATGATCATGATTTAAAGTTTGTAACTAATGGTATTAAGTTTTATGGATGATGTATTTCATTTTAAGGATATGCCTTTTTAATGATATCCATGAATTGGTTCATGATAATTCATCCTATAATAACTCACTATACACATTAAGCACCAAGAAACTTAAAATGGGTTTAAGTTATTATTATCTTTGACATTGTCATCTTGGTCACATAAACAAGAATTGGATTCAAACACTTCAAAAGAATGGTCTTTTGGAAACAAATGAAAATGTTTCATTTGATAAGTGTGTACCAAAAGACTTATTAGGAATGATACATTTGGATATATGTGGTCCTTTTAAGACAATGACAAAGATTGGTGAAAGATACTTCACTATTTTTACCGACGATTACAGTCGCTATTATTGTGTGCACTTGATGACACATAAGTATGAAGCTTTTGAAATGTTCAAAATCTTCAATAATGAAGTAGAAAATCAACTCTACATAACTATCTATGTTCTTCATTCTGATAAAGGAGAAACTGAACCCTATTTGGATATGGTTCAATTTATTATGGCTATGAGCTTGCCATCTTTATCATTTTGGGTTTTCGCATTGCTCTTTAAGGCTCATATTATGAATATGACCCGGACCAAGAAAGTGTAGATTAGTTGAGTATCCTAGAGACTGTATAGGATACTGTTTCTTCGACTCAACAGAGCAAAAGTATTTATTGCTCGAAAGGCTAAGTTCTTGGAAACCGAGTTCCTTATCAAAGGAATGATATATAGAACTGTGGAACTTGATAAGGATCAAGATCCACAAGCCGATACACTTATGGTTGACACTAGCTATCAACAAGAGGTTGTTGATGATAATCAAGAGGTTGATCAATACACACAAAACGTTCACAAATCTGGTAGAGTTAATATTCCATCTAAGAGATATGGATATTCCAAGAATGGATGCTATGTGGTTGACCCCTGTAGGCTAACCATAAACCAAGATGCTATGTCCAATTTGGATTGGGACAAATGGCTAGAAGCCATGAACGTAAGGATGCAATCCATGTATAACAACCAAGTTTGGGAATTGGTTGACCCTCCACTTAACTCCAAACCGGTTGGATACAAGTGGGTTTTCAAGATGAAAACAGATATACATGGAGACTTGAATACTTTTAAGTCAAGACTTATAGCATAAGGTTTCCATCAAACTCAATTGGTTGATTATGATGAAACTCTTACGCCCAATGCAATGCTAAAGTCGATTAGGATATTATGTGCCGTAACTGCATATTCTGAATATGAGTTTTGGCAAATGGATGTCAAAACCGCTTTTCTTAATGAACGTCTCGAAGAGACTGTCCATATAGTTCAGCATGATGGTTTTGTCGATCCATGACATCCTAATAATGTATATAAGAATGCTAGTGGGAGCATAGTTACATTTTTGGAATTGTATGTTGATGACATACTACTATTTGGAAATAATATTCCAACCTTGGAAGGTGTTAAAACCTAGCTTGGAAGATGTTTTTCATATATGATCTCGTTTAAGCCACCCATATTTTGGAATAAGGATCTATAAGGATAGATCGAGGTGGTTGATAGGGTTAAACCAAAGTGCATATATTGATAAAATCTTGAAAAGGTTCAAGATGGCAAACTCTTAGAAAGGTATGGTACCTATTCAAAGAGGGACAATGTTGACTACGTCTCAATGTCCAAGCTCATAGGATGAGCAAAATCAAATGAAGGATATCCCATACGCATCTGCTATAGGATCCATCATTTGTGTGATGATATGCACTAGACCGGACGAGTCATGCTTATTAAGTATGACAAAGTTGATACCAATAAAAATAACCATTGGATGGCTGTTAAAAGTATATTGAAATACCTTAGTAGGACTAAGGATATGTTTCTAATATACGGATCTGTTGAAGAGGAAGTCGTTGTAAAGGGTTACACGGATGCAGGCTTCCAAAACTGATCGACATGATTGTCAATCACAATCCGGGTATACTTCCATTATGATTGGAGGAGAAGTGTCCTTGAAAGGTTCAAAGCAGGACACGGTAGCATTGTTCACTACAAAATCCGATTACATAGCCGCTTCATTGGCAGCTTGGGAAGCTGCATGGATAAGTTTGTCCATTGCTTATCTAGGGGTGGTCTCTACCATTCAAGACCCCTAGAAATCTTTGGTAATTACGTGGGTGCGATTGATCAAATCAAGGAACCCCGTACTCATCAAAAGACTAAACACCTTGAGCGGAGATTCAACATCATAAGGGATGGAGTTGAAAAAGGGTAAAGATATGTATTCATAAAGTTCGTAAAGATCAACATTGCGGACCCACTCACGAAGCTCCTTGTGAGGGCAAAGTATGAAGGTCATACTTGTTCCTTAGGACTTCGATATTCTAGTGATTGTAATTGATCTGTTTAGCATATAAAATATGGAACAATTGTAAAATTTAACTCTTTTATATATTTGAATTATGTTCCTTTTTAGCATGTTTACATCCATGAATATGTTTATTATTCTAAATGTCCGTAGTCGGTCATATTTGTGGGAACAAATATGAATGTAAGACTATTATGAACATGGATTGGTAGATATTCATAAGGTATGAATATAAAGCAATTGGATGCTACCAAGGTTCATAGATAGTTGTGGGATGCAAATATTGGACTGACCCGCGTCTCAGATTTTACTACATAAAATCTCTTTGATTGATCATAAGTAATTTTGAGTAAAGGCGAATATCATTTAGTATCCTCAGACCTGAGATGCATATTGGGTTTTGATATTCACCAAATGTTATACCTTGGGTTAGTTCTTCACTGTTCTGAAATAATGGACAGTACATAAGGCTACGTTCAGGTGTGACACAAGGTGATTGTGAGAAACGTGTGCAGTCATGATGGGATTTGTTCCTCTTATTCGTTCAGAGCAAGATGTCTAGGGCCTAATTAAGTTAAATCAACAAGGAATGATCATTCTGTGTCCTTGGATTTAACAGGACATCTGTAACAAAAGGATAGATGATCGATTCACCTAAATCATTTCAAGTTTGGAACTTGAAAGGGATGATGTTATTGAATGGCTTTTAAGTCATGCGTATTAAGGGTAGTAAACCGTTGTTAGGCGGTATTTATTGCTTGCATCAATCCTCTATGAATCTTGTGCAAGTGGGAGATTGTTGGATCCTGTATGCCCAAGACACATAGAACATTGATGTGGTTAGTACGTCAAATCCAAGTCGGGTCATACCCAATAACAAGCTTAGCAAACACCAATAAATATTTGATTGATGATATGATCATGCAATTAAATATATGCACCTAATTAGAAATGGGTTTTCTAATTTAAAGAAATGAGAGATAGAACAAATTATATGGTTAATTTGTTCATGAATTATTATTATTTACATTGTTATTTAAATGGTTAAATAACAACAAATAATATATGTACTCATGTTATATAATCAAAAGAGTTTTATTATATAACATGTTAACATCTTAATGTGTTAGTTGTTTTAATTATTTTAGATTGTATGAGTTAGATAATTAAAAGGTTAATTATATATCTTATCAATTAATTAATCACATTATAATGTATACTTATGTTATTTAACTAAAAGGCTTAGTTATATAACTTGTACACACCTTTTAAATATGTAACATGACCTCACCACTTCTAATGTGTTACAAAGTAATTCAAATAGGAGGGAATGTGGTTTTGAATCCAGATTTTCGGCCCCTTTAGGTTGTATGGCCTTCCCCATTTGTCTTGAAAAGGTACACTCATTATGATAGTGGTTGAGTGCAAGTCTCAACATCTGATCTCTCTCTCATTTACACAAATGAACTTCTAGAGAAAACTCCATATGCTCTCTATTTTCACAGCTGAAGAAGTTGTTTTAGAACTCCTTTTGGTCATTTCTTGGGTCCTCTCATGACTCAAGTTATGCTCCTTCATTTGTGCAAGAAAGGAAGAAGGATTTCCTCTCTTCTCCCAAAGTTCTCACGGCTGAAAACGGTTTTCAGCAGGCCTTTGGGCGTTTTTGGTGCTTGAAATCCTATCAACCATGATGTTTGCTTAGAGGCTTGTGGGTATGGACACTTGAGGACTTCTACCCTTGAAGTCTTGCCCCTTTTCAGACTCATTTCTGCCTTCTTTTTGGTCGTTTTTGACAGCATCCAGAAAGGTAGTATTATGGTATGATAATGTCATGTTTTTGGGTGTTCTTGTTCATTTTGTATGCTTGCTTTTCACATAATAAAGATCCTTTTGTCTTTGGGTTTGTTGGTTTTCACATGATAATGGTAATTTTCAGAAACTTTAACATGTTTAAAGTAGTACATTCCGCTGCGTTTCATATGTTTAAATGGTTAAACAAGTTGTAAATGGTCCAACAAACCCCTTCATATGGTCCATTCGCATGGTCCATTTGCATGAGAACTTCACACAATTGAGTTTCAACATGTTTCTCAATCATTCTTGACTAAGAACTATGTAAACAACCACAAACCTATATAGTTAGTTCAATATGTGTTATCACACAATAAACAATGAAATATTAAACATTATATGCATCAACCACACATTGTATTTCATTCATACCCATTCAATTACATATATGTAAGACATGAAAGACATTTACATTTAGTTCCTAAACTAGGTACACATGTATCTACAAACTCCCCTTGAACCTAGTTTACTCTATTGTCCAACATTCTTCATCAGCTCTTCAAACTTCTTGTACTTCTCCTCTCTTTTAGCTCCAGCATGTATCTCAAATGCGAAACAGAGCCTTATAGCATTTTGGAACTCGAGGGCTTGTACTATATCTTGTGCATCATAGAACAGTGGCCACTTGTATAACGTGTAAAAATCGTTAGCCGACAAGTTTCCATATTTCCATTTCTGTTCAAAACTATGACCGCCTCACCTGTTCTCCAATCATAGTACAACCATTTAAAGTGTGGAGTGAAGTCCTGAGGGATTCTTCACATCGTGCGCGGAGGACTCCATTTCAGCACTAACTTTGGCTTTCCAGTAATGGCATCAACTTCAGACCTTCTGATGTACCTTGTAGGTTGTTGGGGTCTGAAGTTAACCCACCTGGTGTGGTACTCTCTCTTCAATGCAGCTTCAAACCAGCCTGACATTTTTCTTGGGTCAGCACACAACAGCTTCAGTTTGGCCAGCTGGTTGAGCTCAAAACCGGGTAGACTCTTCAAATCGTGTGAGAATCTGAAGTACTCGATTCCCTTCTCCCTCTTGATAGCATATACATTTAGATCATCAAAATATGCCCATGCTATGATCTTTCCTGACACCTTCAGATGCTTCTTCATTTTGTAGAGCTTGGTGTAGGCACTCGGCTTTGGAGCAGTCTGTTGGGCTCTGATCTCTGCAAAACATGCCGCCCATTCAGCCTTTTTGATGTTGACATCGGCGTCTGAGGCTTGGGCTTGATCCTTATTCTTCTCGAACTCTTTCTCCATCTGATCCAGTGTTGCAAACGTGTCACTTACCAGAGTGTCACCCAGATTGGGGACTACATTTCCCTCTTTGTCAGCATACTCTGGATTATCTCTATTTCGTCCACATCATTAAGCTCTTCGTCACTAGCCATGTCAACAGTAAGAGCGTTCTTGACAATCTCGTCTGGGTTCAGCCGGAACATCTCAGCAAGCTGGTCATCAGTAAGGTCATGAATGATTTCTCCTTCTTCAAGAGTATAGATTATAGACCTTCTGACTATCCCTTGCAAATTAAGAATCATTGTGAGTTGAGACTTGATTTGCTGAAGGGGAGCAACATCGTATTCATCTTGCTGATATGCTTGATCTGCTTGATTTAAACATGTAACACATCCATCATTAGTCAATAATCAAGACAGTTAAACATTAAATATATATAAACATTGGTTAGAAAAGTTTAATACATGATTCAAGTACAAAAGTTTTCAAATACATAAATGTCTAATCATTACTTTTGCCCTGAATCGCAAGCTCATCAGTAGGTGAGGCAGAAGATGAGGCTCCTTGGTCTTGATTTCTCTTTGTACGTCTCTCTTGACCCTGAGCTGAGGCAGATGCAGCTGCATCTCCTTCTTCATCATCATCATCATTCTGCCCTTCCCTTGTCTCTTCATCATCATTGGCCACATCATCATCACTATCATCATCATCATCATCATCATCATCATCATCTCCTTCTCTTATCTTGAGTGGCTCATTCTTTGATCCCTTGAGCTTGAGCATGATGGTCTTTTTGGCATCCTCCAACTCCTCTATCTTCTTTGCTGATAGAACTTTATGCTCCTGGAGTCGGGCAATCTCTTGACCCTGAGCAGCCATCTGCTGAGCCTGGTACTCTATTACTTGGGCCTGCTGTGAGATCTGTTGTACTTGGGCAGTGTTTTGCTCCACAAGCTGTCGGATTTGTGCAGCTCTTTCCTCATCAGCTGCCAACAGCTTCAGCACCATCCTGTTGAGTGCTGACAGCTGTTCCTCTACCCTAATAGGGGGCAGAGATGATCCGGTAGTGAATGATGGGTGGGATGATGGTCCGGCTTGGTGGCTGGTGGTAATGGTGGTGAATTTGGGTGGTGGTATATGTGTGGGTGGTGATGGGTAGGCTGTAGTGGTGGTGGAAGTAGTGTAGATAGGTGGTGGAGTGGCTGTGGTAGTGATGGTGGGTGAGGTGGTAGTAGTGGTGGTGGTAGCTATGGTAGTGGGTGAGTGAGTGGTGGTGGTAGATATGGTAGCAGTGGTGGTGGAGGTAGGAATCAGCGTGAACCTCCGTCTTTTTGGCTTCATCACATGGGGCTGAACCATCCTCTTCCTCCTCGAACCCCTCGAGGAGGATGCTCCCCCTAGGATGCTGGGCTGGTCTGGGGTATAAGTAGGATCTGTAGTAGTCTCCCCAGACGCAGCTTGGCGTCCTCGAACCGCCCCCATTCCACGTTCGGTGGCAACCACCCTGCTCCCCATCGTTCTCGTCAACGGCTCATCATCACTCTTCTCCTCCTCATCAGGTCTGAAATCCTGATGGAAACCTACTATATCAGCTTCTCCATGAGTGGATGGTGGAGGTGTAACATCTGTAGTGGTGGCCCTAGATGGAGTGGGGCCCGTGTCTCCACCATCGCCACTGTCATCATCACCTGAGTCATCAGTGGGGAGCACAATCTGCTTAGTATCGAAGTCGCTATCATCGTGGCGCCACTTCCTCCGTGACGGCGCCACATAGTCTTCCCGGGCCAGATGCCCAAACAATCGCCTCACAGGGGGTTTCACCTGCTTCCCCCTGTATACCTTCATCCTGCCCAAGGTGGTATCGTCCATCACCTCGAGCACCACAGTGTCCTCCTTCTCCTTAGGTAGCTAAGGGAGCTTCTGATCAATGATCATCTGCATGAAAAGCGGGTACATACAAAATCCCTCCTTCCCCTTGGCCTCGATGTTCTCCACCAGATAGGTGAAGATCATCCTGGAGAAGCTGAACGGATGGTTCTGCACCAACGCCACGTTGGCGTTCTGAATATGATCTGATAGCTCATCGAAGCCTCCCTTCCTAGAGGCAATGCACTTAAGCAGCACATGTGCCAAGTACTTGAACTGGGGGCACATGTTGCTCTTGTTAAGCACACCTGCGGTGATGTCCCCCAAGTACATGGCTCGTAGGAAGCAGCCGCGCACTGTCAGTGGGTGCAGTCGTGTCGGATAGTCGGCGTCGTCTCCAAGCTCTAAAACAGTCCTGAGATCCTCCTCTGTGATCTCTATAGCATGACCCAAGATAGAGCTCCTAATACGGTGGGGCTCTGCGGTTCTATCGACAATTGCGCCTTCCCAAAAGGCCTGCTGAAGGGATCAGTATGGTGTGCATGGAGTAGATATGGCACGGAAGATCCTCGATCTCCATAGGAAAGTGATAATGCCTAAGAAATCTGCAGCATTCCTGGAGGTGAGATCTAGATGAGCACAAATATTGTGCTTAGTGCTCATGGGCCAAGGACTCGTCATCTGTCACACAATGCAAATAAATGTTAGTGTGTGTCAATGTGTAACAATTTGATTCATTTGAACTTGAGGTTTTATGTTCTGTCGTGGGAATGAGACAATGCGACTGAGATCTAGTCGTGCGAATGAGCTGTGCGACTGAGATCTAGTCGTGCGAATGAGTTCATACGTATGACTAAGCATGCGACTGGGCTTAGTCGTATGGTATCTCATGCGTTTACACCAGTCGTGCGGTTTAGCCATTCGCCCAGCTCAGTCGTGCGACTGAAGTTCATCAGGGTGTCCATTCGCATGCCAGACTGACTGTTCAATTCAAATTCAAATTTTGAGCAAAATTTAATGTTAAACGTCGTGGTTTGGCTCATTAGTCTCGCAAATGACCGACAGAACACCTAATAACCTTTAATTTCACAATGTGCTTAGTTTTATTAGTTTCTTAGGCAAACTAAGTCTCGGTTCTATTTAGGGCTTAAATTAGATCATTTAGGGCACAAATCGATGGACAGTTGAGTGGATTGCACCTCGCTTTACCTGTATAATCACTAGAAATCACAACAATCAGTGGCCTAGAATGATCAATTGGAAATCGAGCAGAGTAACGGTGTAGTCGTGCGATTTGGGGGCGATTTGGGAGTGATGAATGACTGCGACCGACTCCCTCTCCTTTTATACTAGGGTTTCCTTCAGTCGTGCGACTGAGCCCAGTCGCATACTTGATTTGTGCGACTAGAAGTCAGTCATGCGACTAGCATAGTCGGTCACCTTCAGTCGTGTGACTAGGTGTCAGTCGTGCGACTGTCTCATTCGGTCACCTCCATTCATGCGATTGGTTCAATCTTGTGATCCAATCGTGTGAGTTTACTCATGCTTATGGTCCAATCGCACGTCTGGGCCATACGTGTGGTTTAGTCATGCGATTGGGCTCATACGTATTGTCCAATCGTACGGTTGGTCCATACTCATGGTCTAGTCGTGCGAATGACTCATACTTATGATTTTGACTTTATGACCATTTGACACTTAGCCCTTTTTAACATTTGATAAAACATTTCGAGCATTCGATCATCTCAGACATGATCATTTTAACTTAGAAAACCTTTGATCACCTCAAACGTGATCCTTTTAAAACAAAACACTTTGTCACCTTAGATGTGACTCTTTTAACATGTGAAACCAGTTTGGTCACCTCAGACGTGACCCTTTTAAGAGATTAAATCCCAGATAGAGTTTCGATGCGTATTTCGACTTTTAACTACTAAATTAACTGAAATTAACTAATTTAACCAACTAGAAATAAACAAAACTAAAGCATAATTTTGTAAGTTTCGTGTGAGGTTGAAATCCCAAGATAAGTATCTACCAGATTTTTCTTTCTATACAGTATAGCATCAAGTTACATTGATCATGACTGGATTAATTCATTATGGAATCATACAGGTTTATCAAATCATTTGGGACATTAGCAAGTCTAGGAATCATACTAGAGCTATAAGATGCATACACTGATTTGGACTTTCAAGAGTTGCTGCTCACGATGATTGTCAGTATATTTGTCCTCTTAAATCCATAGATAGAGTTTTGACACTCATTGGTGATGAATTAAGGTTTAATTATTTCAACAAACATTTATGGATCGCACACTTATATGGTAATCAACATTCATCAGGAGATTTTTGTGCGGTCCACGGATATTTTGACAAGAAGAAACTATTCTAAGAGCTTTCAAAGAGATGTCAAGCCTCATGTCAGTGCCATCGCACAGCAGAGAGGCACACAACCTATCTTCTTGTGAGAGCATTTTTATTTTCTTTTTGCACGTAACGCACCAACAACATTTGTTATCAGCTTGATAGCGCTTACACATTTTTTTATTTATTTTTTTTCTCATGATTTGCTCTTTTTATGGTCATCCGCACACATTTGTGGCGTTTATTTGCTCGTCACCCCTTATTGGAACTTCACTGATTGTGTTAACCAGGGATAAGATGGGAACCCACAACAAGTTGAACAATTTAGTTTGAATTTAAGTCACCAATGAGGTCTACTCATCTATTGTGTTGAATCTACCGACACATCATATAATGAACTTGCAACCTCTAGGTCTACTTTCTTTATGTTACCTTATTAGCATACTAGTTTTACTATCATTTTTCCTTTTATTTTGCTTTGACTTCTCAGACTTATACTTCGAATTTTGCATCTTAATCAGTTAAGTTCTTTTAAAGTCCCAAACACTTTGTTCCTGTGTACTATCATTTTATTAGCTAGACTGTCCTTCTCCCTCTTTTTTTTATTTTTTTTAAGTACTGAAATTAAAACAACTAATTTAACCTATTCTCCCCCTAAAATTCTAAAACTGAAAATATTTTTTTGCGCTTTTTGATTTTAAAGAGACAAGAAATTAAAATAAGAAAAATAAAAGAAAATAAAAATAAAACATTGTCGGACTAAGCATTTTCATCCTCTGTGATCACATCACTATTCTTTTTCACCCCGTTGACCTCTAACAGATATAAAACTCTTGGTTTATCAAAGGCTTTTGTGTAGAGGTCAGCACGTTGAAAATCCGTATTAATTTTAACAACATCGATTAAATTCTTTTCAAAACAATCACGTATAAAGTGATATTTAAGGCCGATGTGTTTGGTCTTAGGATGTTCGACCGGATTTTTAGTTACGGCTATAGCAGTAGAATTATTAACAAATATAGGAGTGTTAGAGAATTTCAAACCGTAGTCCCGCATTTGCTGTTGAACCCGATGTGTTTGGTCTTAGGATGTTGAACCCGAATCGCTATACGCGGTAAACTCAAAGTCATCGTCATGAGGATACCACAACCCAAGTGTTGGAGTACCCTTCAGATGACGAAAAATCCTTTTGACTCTGATGAGATGGTTGACGGTTTCGCCTGATATCTGGAGCATAGACACGTCGCTTACATGATATCCGGTTGTGAGGCAGTGAGGTACATGAGTGATCCGATCATTCCTCGGTACATGATGGCATCCACCAAATCACCATTTTCGTCAGGTGCCACATCGTGGTTTGTAGCAAGTGGAGTTCCAGCTGCTAAAGCATTCTCCATATCGAACCGACTTAGGATATCACCTACATACATGGTCTGATGTAGGAAAATTCTCTAAGGTGTCTGATCCACCTGTAACCCGAGAAAGAACTTCATTTCTCCCATGGCACTCATCTCAAACTCAGCTTTCATTACTGCTTCAAACTCATTACATAGATCTTCGTCTTTGGAACCAAAGATTACGTCATCAACATAAATCTGTACGAGCAGTAAGTCACCATCTTTTTCTTTGATGAACAGTGTACAGTCAATCACTCCTCTGCGAAATCCATGTTTCACAAGATGAGTCGAGAGTTTTTCATACCATGCTCTGGGGCTTGATGAAGCCCGTATAGAGCCTTGTCTAGCTTGTACACTCTGTCCCGATGATACGGATCCTCAAATCCCTCGGGTTGACTGACATACACTGTCTCTCGGATTTCACCATGTAGGAATGCACTCTTCACATCAAGCTGATAGACTTAATCTTCATATACGATGCATAGGTTAGGAAGATACGGATGGCTTCCATTCTTACCACAGGTGCAACACTTCGTTGTAATCAATTCCCTCGACTTGTCGAAATCCTTGAAATACTAGTCGAGCCTTGTTTCTGATAATGACCCCTTGGTCATCCTTCTTGCATTTCAAAACCCATTTAGTGCCAATGACCTTAGCACCTTTAGGTTTATCCACAGAGTCCACACTCCTAATTTCTTGAATTGAAGAAGTTCTTCTTGCATGGCACTCACTCAATCCTCATCATTTAAGGCGTCACTTACATATTTTGGCTCAAATTGAGACACAAAACATCGATAAGCACCGTCGTGAAGGTAGCCTTTTTCCATGACTGAGGCATAATCAGCTGAGTAGAGCTGATTTCTTGTCTGTACTCTCGATTGTGCATCCCCTATGACATTGTCCAGAATATGATAAACATTAAGCCGAGATCAAGGAGTGATGGGTACAACTACCTTATTATCCAGATTGTGAACCCCAGGTTCAGTATCTGAGGTAGTGGGAGTATGGGGTTCCGAAGGGTCAGAGGCATCTACATCTGATGCTTGTGTACTTGTAGTAGTAGGAACCAGTGCTCCCCCTGAGTTACTAGAAGACTGACCTTGTGAATCTCTGAACATCATAATCGAAAAAGAAGGCGGGTCCTTTTCCTGCAGGGGGTGGTGAATCTCTGAACATCGACGTTGCACCGCACTTCTACTTGACCCGATGAGTTGTTGTAAACCCTCTTATTCGGGATGTTGTATCCTAGAAAAATACCTTCTTCAGCCTTTTCACTGAACTTTCCTGACTGATGTTTCTTTAGCAATGTACATGGTGCGCTAAACGGTTCAAGATACTCTACATTAGGTTTACGTCGTTGGAGCAACTCGTAACACGTTTTACCATGTCTTTTAACCACCAAGACTCAATTCAAAGTGTAACATGCATTTGCAACTGCCTCATTCCAGAATTGGATAGGCAGTTTCGAGTCTGCTAGCATCGTCCTGGCTGTCTCTATCAAGCTTATGTTCTTCTGTTCCGCAACTCCATTCATCTGTGGAGCGTAGGCAGATGTGAACTGATGTACAATTCCCTTTTCTTTGCAGAATGCCTCCATCCACTAATTCTTGAATTCTGTACCGTTGTCTGAGTGAATTTGACTTACCTTTAACTTGTATAGAGATTCCAATGTGGTCACAAGTTGTTTGAACAAATAAAATGTTTCTGATTTGGATTTTAGAAACATTACCCAAGAGAATCTGGAATAGTCATCGGTGACTACATAACAATACAGATCTCCAGCGATGCTCTTGGTGCTCACAGGACCAAACAGATCCATATGTAGAAGTTCGAGAGGCAATTCAATAGAGTTGACGTTCTTTGCCTTGTGAGACTTCTTGGTCTGTTTCCCTTTCTTACACGCCACACAGAAATCCGGAAGTTGAAAGTTTTTGACATTAACTCCATTGACCAAATCATTCTGAATGAGATGAGTCATCTTTCTTGGATTTATGTGTCCTATTCTCCTATGCCAGGAGATGGATTCCTTCTCAGTTGCCTTTGACAAGAAACATTGGACTTGTTGATTGGTTGTGGAGACCTTTGATAGATCCAAGACATATAAGTCATTATACCTTGAAGCTGACATTAAAATTTGGTCCTCCGGAATGATGTACTCCTTCTTCATTACATAACACTTCTTGTTGTCAAAAACAACCTTGAAACCTTTGTCACAAATCTGTGATATAGAAAGTAAGTTATTTTGTAGTTGCTGATCATAGTTGACCTTGTCAAACTTAACTTTCTGATTTCCCAATTCTCCCTGTGCAGTGATGTAACCTCCTTTATTTCCAGCAAAGGAAACATGTCCTCCTTAATTTGTTTGACGTTTGAGAGGAGAGACAAGTTCCCATTCATGTGCCTTGATGCCCCACTATCAACGATCCAGGTATTTGTAGAAGCACTATAGCGGACACCCTGCACATTTAAAGGAAATGATTAGTTTAGGTTAGGTACCCAAGCCTTAACTAGCTTGGGTGACCCAGAGGCATCACACATCATAAATTCAACCCACTGTCCATTTGAAGGCAAGGGCCTATCATGTTTCTTACTGCTCTCAGTATCAGACGCTTGATTAGATTTTTCTTTCCATATGCCAGTTTTGTGCAAGGCCTGCTTGGGATAAACAGACGACTGGTTTATGGTTTGAACTTTAGTTTCATTATTTCTTTTAGGTGGAGTAATAGAACTCCTTTAGAAGAAATCTGTTTAGTATCATGAAGTTCAACTAATGTCATATACTTAGGACAATTAGAAGCAATGTGTCCTCTCTTTCCACAGTTGTAGCACGGTCGACCTTCAACATGTTGGGAAAGACATCTCTGTGCGGAAGTGTGTGAGACCGGGGTGACTTTGGACTTGTTGGGTTTTGTCACTTCTTGTTTCAATGTTTTATCTTCTTTAACAAAATTAATTGTTTGAACCTCTTTAACATCTTTACCCTTTTGTTTATTTGGACTTAGACATGAAGCACGTGTTTGGTTAACTTGTTTAGTCTTTTTGGGTTCATAATTAGACTTGTATGAACCTAACTCCACCTTAACCTTTGCAAATTTTTCATCCAAATTAATAATAGGCAGTTTACCCTTAGATTTCAAACTGTCCTCCTTCAGTTTAGTGACAGATTCCACCGTTTGACACGTGGAATCTGGATCACTAACTAGAGGAGTGGTCACCACATGATCCTTAACAGGATTCTTATTTATTGGTCGACATTTAGTATTTAACAAGATCTCATGTGGTGTTGGAACCAATTTGTAACCTAATCCCTCCCCATTATTTCGTTCTTTCACTAATTATTTAACTATGTGAGAAGAACTAGTCCAACTGTGCAGTTTTTGTTTTAATGAATTTACTTCGACTTCCAAAAGTGCTTTTTCCTTTTTAGTTTCTTCAAGGGAGTTTAAATAGAACTTAATGTCATTTGCTTGGTTAAAAGCCACAACTACGGTTTCCCTAAGTTGTTTATTTAACATTTCTATTTTCTCTCTGTAACTGTGCTCATTTAGTTTTAAAATGCGATTTGCTTCTGTGCACAGTTGCAAGTCCTTTACTAAGCTACCGTTGTGATCTAATAACCTAGCAAATTTCAAATCTATGCTTACCCTAAATTTATTACATTCAGAACAAGCATGATTGTCAAATAGTTGATCTTTAGTACTTACATGTGAAGATTTAGTTGAATCTGCCATCAGTGCAGAGGTTGACCCTTCAGCTGCTAGAGATTCTGAACATGTTGTTTTGGTATCTTCTTCAATCAGGTGAGTGACCACAGTAGCAGTATCTTCATGATCTGACATTGCTAGCTCAACTGCTATATCACCTTCGCTTGCCGTGTCATCATCCAAAACTTCAACATTTGCGATGTTGGACTCTCCCGGAGACACAAATTTGAAGGTCCAATCTTGTCCTTCGTCACCTTGAGCAGTCAAGGCCTTTGTCTCTGTACTAGAAGAGGTAGCACCACCTGTTGGTTTGTCCTGACGGTTAAAAGTCAAGAATGGGTTTCCATTGCCTGTCTTCTTGGGCTTTACACACTCACGTTTAAAGTGCCCCTTCTCTCCACAGTTGAAACAGGTAACTTTGGACTTATCGAAACCAAAAGTAGTGTCTTTAGTGGCTATCAAATTTTGTCTCGTCTTCTTAACAAACTTTTTAGCTCTCCGCACAGTACTTGCCAATGCCCACATTATGTCCATTCCTCAAGCTCATTCTCGTCTATCTGTTGGTAATCTTCATCTGCTAGATGGCAGTTACCAATCTTTCCTGCAACCAAACCGTCATATGAGTGAAGAACAGCTGCCAATAAATCCATATGTTCTTTAGCCACCTCCACAGTGATATTCCCGAGATTCTCGGTCTTTAACTTAGTAGCATTAGCCTCAGTTGCAATATAATGGGTACTTGATGATCCAGACGTGTCAGACCCTGAAACTTGAAACAAATGCAGTCTGAAGGGGTGCTCTTGAACTGGCTGTTGTGGAAGAGGCGTTGTAAAGTGAAGGATTTTGGTCATAAGTTCCTTTCTGCGACCTGTATTTCATCTTAAGTTCCTCCTCACTCAATTTCAGGATGAAGTCGTTTATATCTAATTTTCCCAATATACTGTTTTGTCTCAAATTAGATACAAACGAATCCCACTTCTCTGGTAAGCCATCTGCCAAGCTGGATACCTTGTCTTCCATTGACGTTGTAACTCCATGAATATGCAGCTCACTCATGAGATGATAGAACCTGTCGATTACATCATCCAGACTTTCTTTACCCATTGAAGAGAAGTTGTCAAACCCCTTCATTAAAGCTTTTGCCTTTAGAGCTTTTAACAAAGCATTTCCGTCATAGCGTTTTTCCAAGGCTATCCAAAGTTTCTTTGCATGTTTATTCTTAGAAAATTGATGGAATATATCCTTTGGAATAGACTGAGTTAACAGGGCATAAACCTTCTTCTCTGCATTATACTTCGTCTTCTGGCTGTCAGTCATCCCTCCCAAAGTCAATTTTACCCCATCTGCACCAATGCATGTCATATCTTGTTTTAATTGATTCCTAAAGGTTGGGATCAACTCCATTGAGGTGGATCTCGAAACATTGCTTCCACTGTGGGTAATCGTCTAAAGTTATAAGCTTATGTGGTTTATTATGATTCCCAGTCTTATTCTCCAGAAGTAAGAGGTTCTGGATCCGTGTGCTCTTCTTGCAGTGAATGCTGAGTATTGTTCTTCCATCTCGTTAACTTTAAACTTTTGAGATCAAGTACTTCACTTGTGCGAATGGACCACTCGTGCGATTGAAGAATGAGTCAATCGTGCGAATGAAGAGTGCGGATGAATTCAATCGTGCGATTGGATTTAGTCGTGCGTAAGGAGAGTGCGGTTGGATTCTATGCAAATGAAGTTGGTCAGTCGTACGAATGAACAAGGCGACTGAGTTCAATCGTGCGGATAGGAGGTGCGAATGGTTTCAGTCATGCGATTGAGTCAATCGTGCGACTGAAGGCTGCTGTTTTTGCAAAAATGAAGGTTTTGAACACTCGGACGCTAAAACACGAATTTCTCATGAACCGTAATTGCCGTATACCGAAAAATATTAACTTTTTGACCTGGAGACGTCGAAAAACACTGTTTTACACAAAAGATTGAGTTTTTGAGCGAAAAACGCGATTTTTATATCAAAATCGATTGAATCACATGCAAATCAAGAGCCAAAGCTCTGATACCACTTGTTAGGACTGTTTAGGTACAGAGTACTAACTGATTTACGTGTATACCAAACCAAATAGTGCGGAATCCTATTTGATTGGCGATACAATCAGTGAGAACGCAAGTATAATCGATCTAAGAATGAATCTACACGTTAAGAACGATTGCAAGATGATTAACTGCGATCTATGAACTTGGAACATGTGTTCTTGAGTCTCTGGATGGCGAGGGTACGATTATGTGCGTAGGTATTCGAATTGTTTTATTTTTCCACGAATTAAGTGCTATTTATAGGTTAGGGTTTTCCATTCGTACGACTGAACCATTAGCATTGTTCAGTCATGCGACTGAAGCATGCGATTGATCCATACGCACAACTGAATGTTCAGACGTGCGACTGAGTCAATCTCATGTCACAATCGTGCGACTAATCCAATCTCCTGGTTCAGTCGTGCGATTGGTTCATTAGCATGAAGTATTCATGCATATGGTCCATTTGCATGGTCCATTCGCATGAGAACTTCACACAATTGAGTTTGAACATGTTTCTCAATCATTCTTGACTAAGAACTATGTAAACAACCACAAACCTATGTAGTGAGTTCAATATGTGTTATCACACAATAAACAATGAAATATTACATAATATGCATCAACCACACATTGTATTTCATTCATACCCATTCAATTACATATATGTAAGACATGAAAAACATTTACATATAGTTCCTAAACTAGGTACACATGTATCTACAAATTTACTTGACTAGGTCACTTAAAGTATGAGATCTCATTTTCACTGATCCTTATTGGGATTCTTTTACTTTCATCCTTTTCATGATTTGATCCACATTGGGATTATTTTTCACTTCACTTTGGAAGGTGATCCATGATGGGATTTTTTTTGTTCATTCACAAAGAATGTATTCTTTTGTTGATTCATCCAATTTGGATATGTTCCTCAATGGAATCTTTTGGATCATTACATCAGCACTATATGCTTGTTTCTTCAGGTCTTTGCTCAGCAAAATAGAGAAGAAACTGATGTAGGTGAAAGAGATTCATAGAATATCATTACCTGGTATGTTTAGGTTACTACACACACATACACTTGGATAAGCCAATACGTACACGTACTTTAAGATGAGTGTTTCACAATTGAATAAGATTTTAATTCATCACAGCATGTATCTTCTTTTCCAAGTTGAGCCTACCCACATATCAGGTAAGTCATGTCAGTCAATCAGATTTTGAATTAAGCACAGTGAATGATATAATGATTATAATTATATCATTTACCAAAGTATATATCATTTTCTTCATGAAAATTGACTTCTTTTTGTAATTTTTAAAATTTTTGAATTGTTTTTGATGTTTTTGATTTTATTCAAGGTTAATCATGCCAATTGATTGAACTAGGAATTCAAACCTATTAGGTTTAAATGACTTGGTAAATAAATAAGCCAATTGATTGCCAGTGGGAACATGAATCAATTTGATTAACCCCCTTTCAGCACAATCTCTTAAAAAGTGATATCTAATTTCAATATGTTTGTTTTTGAGTGCTGAACTGGATTATTTGTAATAAAAACAGCTGTTGTGTTGTCAATGTGAATTGGGGTGTGCAAGAAGTTAAAACCATAGTCAAGCATCTGGTTTTGAATCCAGAGAACTTGAGAGCAGCAGGCTGATGCTACTACATACTCAGCTTCTGATGTTGAAACAGATACGTTTGTCTGCTTCTTGCACTGCCAGGAGACCAGTCTGGGACCAATAAATTGACAACCGCCAGAAGTGGACTTTCTATTCAAGTTGCATCTCCCATAATCACTTTTAGTGTAGGTATAGAGTTGCTTGTTTGTTGAGCCAAAAATGATATCATCCACATAGATCTGGACCAACAACATGTCTTTTCCTCTACTTTTTCTGAAGAGAGTCTGACCAATCTTTCCTCTTTCGTATCCATGTTCAAGAAGAAAAGATGATAGAGTCTCATACCACTTTCTTGGGGTTTGGTTAAGACCATACAAGACTTTGTTAAGTTTGTACACCTTGTGTGGAAAATCAGGATCTTCAAAGCCTGGTGGTTGACTCACATAGACTTCTTCAGCAATCTTTCCATACAAAAAAACACACTTCACATCCATTTGATAAACAGTAAACTTCATGGATGTTGAGTATGCAAGAAAGATTCTTATTGCTTCTAATCTGGCAACAGGAGCAAACACTTCATCATAATCAATTCCTTCTTCTTGTGTATACCCCTGAGCCACTAATCTTGCTTTGTTTCTGATGAAAATCCCTATATCATCGGTTTTGTTTCTGTATTGCCACCTGGTATCGATAGGGTATTGTCCTTCGGGAAGATCTAGAAGTTGCCATACTTCTTGCTTCTTGAACTGCAGCAATTCTTCCTACATTGCTTCAATCCAACTATTGTCTTGAAGAGCCTCTTTGATATTTTTGGGTACTGTTTGACATAGAAAGCAAGAGAACAAACAGATGTTTGCAATGCTTGACTTGCTTCTTGTCACCCGTTCATTAAGTTCACCAATGATGCTATCTACTGGATGATTCTTATGTATTCTGGTGGTAGGAATTGAGTCATAAGGAGTCTTGTTGCTTTCTTTTACAATCAGAGTTCTATTTTGCACAAAGCATAATGTGTTAACTGCTTCTGCCCAAAAGGTAATTGGCAGTTTAGTATCGGCTAGCATTGTTCTTACTACTTCAATCAGTGTTCTATTTCTTCTTTCAGCTACCCCATTTTGTTGAGGAGTTCTAGCTACACTGAATCGAAGAGCAATGCCTTTGGTTGCGCAAAATGAGCTCATATCTTCATTTTTAAATTCTATACCGTTATCACTTCTAATTGTTTTGACTTTATGATCAAGTTGGTTTTCACTTTTTGTGATAAAATCTATTATTAATTGGGACGCTTCGTTTTTATGAAGTAAGAAGAATAGCCATGTAAATCTGGAAAAGTCATCGATGATCACCAAACAATACTCTTTCTTTCCAATACTCATAACATGAGTTGGTCCAAAAAGATCCATATGAAGTAGCTTCAATGGAGAATTGTTTGTGTTCACCAGCTTTGGCTTGTGGGAAATAGTTATGTTGTTTCCCTTTGAGACACGCTGAACAATGATCAATAAAGTGAAATTCTTTTTTAGGTAAACCAATGACATGGTTTCCCTTGACCAATCTGTTTATATTTTTGAAATTGGTGTGTTCCAAACGTTTATGCCAAAGCTGTGACTCATCAAAAGATGCTTTTAACAGAAGACATGTTTCTTCTTTTGGTGAAGCAGAATTTAGGTTTAAGACATAGGTGTTATTCTTCCTCGGGGTCTTCAAGACAACCCATTCTTCAGGAATTTGAAATCCTGGTTTCAGAATGTAACAATGAGTGTCAGTGAAGTGAGTTGAACATTTCTTGTCACAGATATGAGACACGCTGGGTAGATTGAAGTCCAGTTGTTCACAGTAGTTCACTCTATCAAAGCTCAGCATCCCATTCGTCACACATCCTTCACCAGTGATTCTACCACCTTATGAATCTCCTCCAAATGCCACATTAGATCCTTGTATTTGTTTGAAGTCATGAAGGAGGGAACGATCTCCGGTCATGTGTCAGGAGCATCCACTGTCCACGTACCATAAGCTATTGGACCTGTATGGATGATCCTGCAAGCATAAAAGAACTAACTAGAATATGGAACCCAAGCCATGATGGTCTTGGGTTTCCCGTTCCTATCCATGATAGTAACCTCTTGATACTTTCCTCTAAACTATGACTTAGAGAGAGGTGTTCTGGGAGATTTCTGATGATAAATATTGCATGTCTTATTTCATTAATTTCAGCTGAAGAGTCAGAAGAATATTGAAACCTTTGGTCTCTGTTTCTTTGAAGAAATCTGACCCGTTTTTGATTATCAAACATCATTTTTGGTTTATGAAGATCATGTGTTTGTTTGATGTTGTGATATTTGTTTCTTTGAATTTTCTTCAATTCTTTTATGTTACCCATGTCATTATTAGAACTATAAGTCCTAGATTGAATATTATTAAAATGACATCTGATTGGGGTTTCACAAATGATATTGGCGAGCTAGGCTTGTTTTGGGGAATTCTCAACCCTTTTTGCTTGAAGAAACAATCAGATGTATTGTGGTTGGTCATATCACAGACTGAACAGTATTTATTAAAATAGCAGTTTTAGTGGAATGATTGTTCATGTCACAGATTGAGCAGTATTGATTGAAATAACACTTATCTGTACTGTGATTAGACATTTCACACACATCACAATACATGTGTTTGTCTCTTGATGCAGATCTTGATGTTGAGGCCTCAGTAGATTTACCTGTTTTCAACTGAGTCTCAACCTTTATTTTTGATGAGGAAGCAAGATCAGCCTTTTAGTAGTTTGTTTCACAACACTACTAGGTTTGTCCTTTCTAGATTGTTTCTGCTTCCTTACCCTTCTTCTTATTACCTCCCTATCTAATTGATTTACATGTTCTTTATTACAAATGTCAAAACCAACTCCTTGCTTTGAATTTGAGATTGAGGGTCTGACTTAATTTTTGTTTTTGATACTAGTAAAATTTTGTTTTTCTTTGGCAGTGAAACTTTGTCTGATTTGATTGAATTTTTTGAAGATTTGATCTCACAATCAGAACTGCTTTCAGCAGAAGGTTTCACTAAATCCTTGGTTTTATTCTTTTTTTTTAAATTGTAGGAATAAATTTCACAAATGGGACAATGGCTTTGATTGGTCTTTTTGGTTTGATGTCATTTACTGTCTCTTCTAAACACTCCTTGATTTTAAATGGGTGACCTAATTTAATTTTCTCCTCATTTGTTTCAATATAAACATCTGGTTTATTTTGAGGATTTGTGACTTGTTTTACTATTGATTTTGGTTCAATAGTGTTAGGTTCATTTTGCTCTTTGAGTGTGACAGATTCAGGCATGACAGTGTAGTTGTCATTGTAAGGTGGGGGACAAGAATTATAACCAATCCTAGTCATATCCTTAAGATCTTTTTGTGAATCTAGCATCTCTTGCAGCTTGACTGAAGACATTTGAAACTTTTCAAGTTTCACTTCAGTAAGTGATTGCTCAGCTTTTGATTGAGCTAAATTTTCAGTTAGCTGCTCATTCTCAGCTGCAAGAGTATACTTTTCACCATGCAATTTTTCAATGTCAGAGATGAGTGATTTGATTTTAATTTCAAAGCCTTTAATTTCTCTTTTAAGCATCTCTGACTTGACCTTTTCTTCTTTTATCTTAGCAGCCAATTTATGATTGTGCTCATAATAACCTTACAATTTAGTAATGCATTTATCACTACAACGGTTGGATTTTACCTCAGATGGCATAGGAGATGGGCCATCATTGATGTGAGCCATGAGTGCATGATTCTAGAATTGAGGCTTTACTTCCTCTGCATACAAACTCCAATCACAAACTCCATCTTATCTGATGACAAGACCATTTGAAGTGGGTTGACTGCTTCCATGAGCTTGATTAGTCAGTTATGGCTGACTTTGATATGGTTGTTGATGTTGTTGTTGGTGATGATACTGCTGTTGCTGAATGTTGTATTGATAGCTTGAGGTTGGTTGTGAGGATGATTGGCCCTGAGAATTCCTTTGGAAACTATTGTTGTTTCTTCTAGGAGCATTGCATTCTCTAGAGAAGTGGCCAGTCATACCACAGTTGAAGCATTTGACCTTGGATTTGTCATATCCAAGTTTTGTGTTTTCATCAGACTAAGCTTTCTCCCTTTTCTGAAAAACTTATTGGCTCTCATTCCTATCATGGCCATTTGCCACTGAAGATCCATTTCTACCACATCATCTGGATCCATCTCTTCTAAATCTTCTTGGATGAGGTGAGCAGAAGTGAGTCTTCCTCCCAAGTAGGCTTCAAAGCTTGCAACAAAGGCATTGTAAGTAGCCTTTTGCTCTTCAGACCTTTGATCTTCATACAGACCTATAGGTGTGCTAGTAAACCCTGTTGGTTAAGATGATGTTGATGGCTTGTTTGTTGTTGGAGCAGCAATGACGGTTGTCTTCACTTGATCTCTTGAGGAAAGAAAATCATAATCCTTAGTGATGAAAGCATTTTCCACAGAGTGAATGTCTGAAGGAAATTTATGTGCTTCAATAACTCAAGGTCCACCAAGGTTCCTGCTCCATTCATCAAGTTCAAGAGCTTCTATTTTGGCAATCATTATGTCCAAGGTGGTACTTACTAGATCAAGAGTGTTTTTCAGCATGTAACATTTTGTTTCCAACTTTCTAGAAGGCTGTAAAGCATCTTTTTGTTCAGTTCTTTGACTTTGTATGTCACCCCCATAATCTTTAAATCATTCACAAGCTGCACAAATCTATGAAGTTGTTTAGAGATTGACTCCCCCTTGGAGTGATGAAAGGTTTCATATTGATTAACAAGCTTATCCTTGTTAATTTTAGCTACTTCACTGTTGCCTTCACACATTATCAGCAGTGCATCCCAAACAGCTTTGGCAGTTCCATACTTTTCAAGCCTTTTTAGCACATCCATTTTCAATGCTTGAGTGAGAATGGAATATGCTTTGAGATCAATTTTTATCTTCTTGTAGTCATCATCATCAAGAGTGAGATCCTCAATAGGTATTCTTGAAGTTTTGTACAGTGCAGCCTGGTCAGCAGAAAGTGTCACAGGAATGTGAGGCCCTTTACATTTGGAAATCCAATAGTCCGGATCTACACCTGTAATGTAATTCATGAATCTGATTTTCCATTACTTAAACTCAGATTTGTGTTTAAGCATAGGAGGTTTAGGAGTATGACCAAGTTCTGAGAAATTATGTGAATCCATTTTAATAAGTTGTTTTTTTAACTTGTTTGAATAAAGATTAGATTGATTATTAAGTTCAACTAGTCCAAATAGTCCGAAACAGGCTTATGTAACCTGATCTGCTAATGTTTTGTGTTTCTTATATGATATTTTATGGTTGAGCAACTGTCGTAGATTTGTTCTTGAGGATGTGAGGGATGACAGTGACTGTTAGAGTATTTCAGTAGCTTTATCAACTCGTATACTGATTAGAGGTAGTCGAACACTCTAACAACAACTCAATAACCAGATCAATCGAGTTTAGCTTAGATCTAGGCAGATCTGAAGAAGAACCGAGAGCCAAAGCTCTGATACCAATTGACTGGGTGTGAGAATGAAATTCTCTGTTGATGTGAATCAATGAGGACCGAATATGATGATGGAGTCAATGATTGTAAGGCAGAATCAAACAATCAATGAACATTAAATGCAAGTAATACTCATAAATGCTCTTTGTATTAATGAAGGTGATCGGTTACAATGAATGCTAGGGTTTTGGCATTAAACAGTAACATTACACCTTGTAAACATAAGACTAAACAAACTATTTTGATTGTCTAGACGTCTATCAACAGTCACCTCACATACGAGGATTTCTATTCTATTTATAGGCTGACAAGATGCCTTTTACAAAGACTAAACTACCCCTGACCTATACATCAGAGAACTAGTCTAAGTACAAAAGTCTTCATCATCATTTCTTTTGTTCATCCGCATTAACTAATGCGGATGTTGTGATCTTCATCAGTATTTCCTTTTCTTCTCCAACATTAGTGTTTGGTCATCAGCATTGACAAATGTAGATTAACAAACACTTATGCGCATTTATTGTTGAACATCCGCATTAATAAATGCGGATGTACAAAGTACTTGTTAGCATTTGTTTCGGCTATCAGCATTTGTTAATGCGGAAGAACAAACACTTGTCAAAATTTGTTCTATGTTCATCCGTATATACAAATGCAGGTTGCCGACACTTGTCTTCTATTCTTTATGCAGATTCTTCATCCGTATTAGTTCTTGGACTTTGGGAGTTTTATTAGAACAACCATCAACCCACCACTTGAATTGGCATGTATGATCCTTTCAGGGTCCAATAGATTTTGCAGTCATATTGCAGCCACCAAAGTCACTATTTGTATATGCATACAAATTGAAGTTAGAATTCTTTGGATACTAGAGGCCTAATGTAGAAGCACCTTTGAGGTATCTTAGAATACTCTTGATAGTGACTAGGTGTTGTGAATCCAAGGATCGCAATCAGGAATTATGAGTATGAGATTGGGTTTGAATTAATGATCGTGGAATTATAACTAATTGTTGTTCAATTTATAGAATATTAAATAACAAACGAAATAAAAGTAATAGAAGAACATAACGATTTAAGTGCAATAAATGAATGAACACGATTTGATTCAAAAGTTTTTCATTAAAACAGATCAATGAGTACAAATGATCAAATAATGATTGCTAATAATGATGTTTGCTATGATTCTCTTGATGACTTTGGTGTAATCGATGTGGCGGCCGCTAGGGTTTTTGTGATTGATTGATCGTGTCGATCGATGTATTGTTAGGTATTCAGCCGTCATTGAAGTGCGAGCCTAGGTCTTGTATTTATAGGCTCATGGATTTTACTGCTAGCGTAACAGTAAATCTCTTGGAATTAGTAAGTTTCTTTATTTAGTTAAGAAAGTTACTCAGAGAATGTTATGATGTGACATTCTCTGACTGAGTTAAAGTCGTCCGTGGAGGTTGACTTTATGACCTCACTCAGTGATTGACTTGTTGACTTGATGTACTTGACGTACATGCAAGTGTTGGTCTTCCGTAGGAGTTTAGTCTTCCGTAGGAGTTTTGTCTTCCGTAGGAGTTGAACTTCATTGGAATGCAAGTTGTTCATCCGCATATCTTTGGTCTTCCGAAGGTGTCCCTTGTCTTCATCCGCAGAAAAGTCTTCTTCCGCAGAAGATCCTCGGATGCATTTTGTTTAAGATTATCTACGGATGAACAAAATGTTCATCCTTAGATGTTTCTTATACTTAGTCAATTTTGTAAAATTGATTAAGTATATAATGCTAAGCCTACAATTACACATAAATCAACACAATTATGGGTTAACTTATATATGTACAAAGCATACATTTAGATAATGAGTTACAAGAGTTCATTACAAAAATTAATTAATGTGCTAAGCCTATACAATGTATCTAGACCTATCAAATCTAGATCCTACAATACTCCCCCTTAAGCTTAGACACTTGTAATTAGTTCTTCAAAATTGAAAGCTCTTTAACTCTTGACACCAACTTCGTGTTAAAATAGGAGACGACATCCTTTTGATCATCATAATTCTACTTGATCTCCATTCTGCAAATCTTCTATAGTGTCTCAAAACTCAATCCCAAAATATCTTCTTCAATAGTGAGAGACTCCAAAACACTGTTATTGTTTACAAACCCTAATTTACTTGAATCATCACCCGTCTTATGAGTACTAATATTAGAAACAATCCAACACTATCAGTGAATTTGGAATCATCTTTTGCTATTTGTTCCATTTTATGATTTCATGTGATTTTATTGATTTTTAGTTAATTTAAGTTTTACTTTTTTTTAAAACTTGGTGTCCCGGGAATGTTAACTAGCCACCCTTGCAAAGCTTAATCTCAAGTGAAACAATTAAAATATGAGCATACATAAAACTTGTAAAATTCTCGGTCCATGCATGCATGGACATGCACAAGACACCACAACTAACATCATCCACCAAATAATATTCTACCCAATACTACAAAATTATACCACTTAATAATTATTTTACAATTAAAATTTAATCAAAATTAACCCCCACAAGATGCCAAAAATCGGCCGCCCCCTCCCTCCACTCACCTCTCCTCTACACCACCAACACTCTCACCATACACCTTCCATGCAATTCCCTTTCAACTCTACACCTCTTCTCTCTTCCTCTCAACATTTCACCAGCTGAACACACTCCCAAAAACACACACAAAACTTATTCTCTCTAGAGTTCCAGCCTTGTTCATCGAAGAACAAGGCATACGCAACCTCGGCCAACCTAAAACCGCAAGAAGGTGGCCATATTCGTGAGCTTTTGACACACATCTGCATCTTGTCCGACTTTTCCAACCTTGTTCGAAGATTCTCCAGCCTTGTCCAAGGAGTTTCGAGCTATCCCAGAGTATCTACACTCTCCAAAACGTGAACAACACCAAGTGTAAGCTTCATGTCACCCGAAAACACCTCCTCTCTTTGTTGTAGCAGAAACCGGACACCATTATCTTGTTCTTGAGATGCTTTCAACTTCACAAAAGGTATCTCACACGTTATATTGTTCATTCTTGAGGTGGAAACCGATTTCCACCATGAAAACCCTCTTTTTGGGCGTTTCGCACCATCTAACTTATAAATCTTGTAACCCTTGAAAGCAAAACTTTTAATCAGCTTTCTTATGGTTTAATGGACTCCTAATAACCTGTTTTGGAAGTTACAAAAGAATATACACCGTGAACATGTGGTTATAGCACGAGTTACACCTTAAAAACCTTCTTTCTACAAGAAATGATACAATCTAAGCACTTGTTTGAAAACCCTCTCAACCAAGGTTTACAACCTGCTCATGAACGACTTTGTAACATCCTAATAATCTGATATTAAAGTTAAATAAGGTTTTGGTAATGTTTAAATGCAAGTTGTACGGATTTACACATGTGTTATGGTCGGTTATGGCTAAATCACTAAGTTGTTGGTTCATTGTTGTGTTGGGTAACCTAGCCGTGAGTTTGGGACATGATTTCAGAAAGTTTTGATAAATATTAAGTGTGTGACAAATGGTTAATCTCTGGAAGTTAAAGACATGTTAAGATAAGACCCATTTTAGTTATTTTCAGGACCCGAAACATGGTAAAACAACTTTAAAAATATTAAAACATGGGTTTAACCATCTTGAAAAGTATTCCAGGCTTAAAAATGATTAATAAAGTGTTTTGGATTCAATGAGTAATTTAAATGGTCAAAAGAATAATTAAATGGCGTTTTAACTAGAAACGGGAACCCACCGGGCAACGTTTTTGAGAAAAATCGAAGAAAAAGGAGTTTAAAGCTAAGATTTATAAAAATCATGTCATTTCAGCAAGTTAAGTGATAAAAGACCTAAAAGATTTGAAATATTGGTCAAACAAGCTTTAAATGGTCAAATACGGTTAAAAATGCGTTTTAACGGGTTAAACGTAAAAACGAGGCTTTCAACTATTAGAGTCAAAAATTTCACAATTAAAGGACTTAAAACTTATAAAAATTTCCTTAAGATGGTACCTACTGGTCCAAGACCCAAATTTATGGAAATCCTAAATTAACCGTTAAAACTCTCCGGTTTTACCGCAACCGAGAACGTTAAACGCATAGGTTTTAAACCAGACCCATAAACTGGAAATTTAGAACACTTACTCAATAATTAGTCAATTTTTACTCTAAGAACCTGATTTTTGGTCTTAAGTGTCATAAAGAACAAGAAACCAAACTTGAGGGTAGAAACTGTCAATTTTGAAACTTGAGGGACTAAACTGTAAAATTTTACCAAACTTTATAACCGACTCCTATGAAACTAATAATCACTTGAACAACAAAATTACCTTATATACTTAACTTAATGATGTAAAAATCCAAATTTACATGGAGAAACCATGACCTGCCATAAAAGGAAACTTTTTATACAAACCCTCGCGAAATCAAAGCCTTATCCGATAACTAAATTCTTGACACGTTTTTTGCACCTTAAATAAGTTTAGAGCAGTAGCTTATCACTTAATATATTCATGTTAGGGTGCTAGACTTGAGACACTCCCGGCACACGAAGAGTTATTTTTGGCTTAACACCTGAGGTGAGTTCTAGTGACCCCCTTTTACTACTTCTTTGGGTGAAACATGCTCTGTTATTTATGAACTATATTTGTGCTTTACTTGGTGATTGTATGTGAGATTTATGGTTACCTGCTGATACTTATATCATGATGATTAATTCTTTCATGAACCGCTTGTTTTATATGGATAGATCTATTTGGGGAATCCCCCACACACAGTGGCTTCCGTTCTAGGAAGGGTACCCCATTGAGATCTTGAGGGGTCATTTGTGGCATGTGACAGGTTTTGTTAAGAAACTATGGTGAACCATCCGGGCAGGTATGGTTCACTATTTTGGGGCTCAGTTCTTCCTTCAGGAATATCCGGTTAAACACAACTTTAGAAGAGGCCAACCGGGACTGAGTGCAGGGTTGATTATGATTCTCCCACAATGTTGAAACTATGATTCATTCCTTTTTTTATCAAATGAGGATTTGTTAAGTCCTTTTTGTTTTTAAACTTTAAGCACTTGAATTCACCAACTTTTTAGTTGACACAAATTTCTTTTGAGTATGTTTCAGGTAATTTATGAAGAGATCCTAGCTGTTGTGAAGAACTAGACTTATCCCCACGACCATGGCATTGGCTTATTTTCCTTAATGAACAATTTGAACAAATTTACATCTTTGTTTAACAAGTACAATTTATTTCTATGTTGGTTGTAAAAATCATTTGGGGGCTTAATCTGTTTCTAGCCCCGGTACCTTTTGAAAACTTTTAATGCCATGTGATATTCTCTCCTTTGAGCTCTTGTAATGGTTTGTTTCCGCTACCATATGTTGTTGCTAGTCAGACTAGCAACAACATATGGCAGCGGAAACAAACCATTACAAGAGCTCAAAGGAGAGAATATCACATGGCATTAAAAGTTTCCAAAAGGTACTGGGGCTAGAAACATATCAAGCCCCCAAATGAGTTTTACAACCAACATAGAAATAATTGTACTTGTTCAATAAAGATGTAAAATTGTTCAAATTGTTCATTAAGGAAAATAAGCCAATGCCATGGTCATGGGGATAAGTCTAGGTCTTCACAACAGCTAGGATCTCTTCATAAATTACCTGAAACATGCTCAAAAAGAAATTTATGTCAACTAAAAGGTTGGTGAATTCAAGTGTTTAAAGTTTAAAAACAAAAAAGACTTAACAAATCCTCATTTGATAAAAAAAAGAATGAATCATAGTTTCAACATCGTGGGAGAATCATAATCAACCCAAGCACTCAGTCCCGGTTGGCCTCTTCTAAAGTTGTGTTTAACCGGATATTCCCGAAGGAAGAACTGAGCCCCAAACCAGTGAACCATACCTGCCCGGATGGTTCACCATAGTTTCTTAACAAAACCTGTCACATGCCACAAACGACCCCTCAGGTCTCAGTGGGGTACCCTTCCTAGAACGGAAGCCACTGTATGTGGGGGATTCCCCAAATAGATCTATCCATATAAAACAAGCGGTTCACAAAAGAATTAATGATCATGATATAAGTATCAACAGGTAACCATAAATCCACATACAATCACCAAGTAAAGCACAAATATAGTTCATATATAACAGAGCATGTTTCACCCCAAAGTAGTAGTAAAAAGGGGGTCACTAGAACTCACCTTAGGTGTTAAGCCAAAAATAACTCTTTGTGTGCCGGGAGTGTCTCAAGTCTAGCACCTTAACATGAATTTATTAAGTGATAAGCTACTGCTCTAAACTTATTTAAGGTGAAACAAGTGTGTCAAAAATTTAGTTATCGGATAAGGCTTTGATTTCGCGAGGGTTTGTATAAAAAGTTTCCTTTTATGGCAGGTCAAGGTTTTTCCATGTAATTTAGGATTTTTACATCATTAAGTTAAGGATATAACGTAAATATGTTGTTTAAGTGATTATTAGTTTCATAGGAGTCGGTTATAAAGTTTGGTAAAATTTTAAAGTTTAGTCCCTGAAGTTTAAAAATTGACAGTTTCTACCCTCAAGTTTGGTTTCTTGTTCTTTATGACACTTAAGACCAAAAATCAAGTTCTTAGAGTAAAAATTGACTTATTATTGAGTAATTGTTCCAAATTTCCAGTTTATGGGTCCGGTTTAAAACCTATGTGTTTAACGTTCCAGGTTGCGGATAAACCGGAGAATTTTTACGGTTAATTTAGGATTTCCATAAATTTGGGTCTTGGACCAGTAGATACCATCTTAAGGAAATTTTTATAAGTTTTAAGTCCTTTAATTGTGAAATTTTGACTCTAATAGTTGAAAGCCTCGTTTTTATGTTTAACCGTTAAAACGCGTTTTTAACCGTATTTGACCATTTAAAGCTTGTTTGACCAATATTTCAAATCCTTTAGGTCTTTTATCACTTAACTTGCTGAAATGACATGATTTTTATAAATCTTAGCTTTAAACTCCTTTTTCTAGGATTTTTCTCAAAAACGTTGCCCCGTTGGTTCCCGTTTCTAGTTAAAACGCCATTTAATTATTCTTTTGACCATTTAAATTACCCATTGACTCCAGAACACTTTATTAACCCTTTTTAAGCCTGGAATACTTTTCAAGATGGTTAAACCCATGTTTTACTATTTTTAAAGTTGTTTTACCATGTTTCGGGTCCCGAAAATAAATAAAATGGGTCTAATCTTAACATGTCTTTAATTTCCAGAGATTAACCATTTGTCACACACTTAATATTCATCAAAACTTTCTGAAATCATGTCCCAAACTCACGGCTAGATTACCCAACACAACAATGAACCAACAACTTAGTGATTTAGCCATAACCGACCATAACACATGTGTAAATCCGTACAACTTGCGCTTAAACATTACCAAAACCTTATATAACTTTAATATAAGATTATTAGGGTGTTACAAAGTTGTTCATGAGCAGGTTGTAAACCTTGGTTGAGAGGGTTTTCAAACAAGTGCTTAGATTGTCATTTCTTGTAGAAAGAAGGTTTATAAGGTGTAACTCGTGCTATAACCACATGTTCACGGTGTATATTCTTTTGTAACTTCCAAAACAGGTTACTAAGAGTCCATTAAACCATTAGCAAGCTGATTACAAGTTTTTCTTTCAAGGGTTACAAGATTTACAAGTTAGATGGTGCAAAACTCCCAAAAAGAGGGTTTTCATGGTGGAAATCGGTTTCCACCTCAAGAATGACCAATATAACGTGTGAGATACCTTTTGTGAAGTTGAAAGCTCTTCAAGAACAAGATAATGGTGTCGGATTTCTGCTACAACAAAGAGAGTAGGTGTTTTTAAAAGAGAAGTGAAGAAAACACATGAAATGACTATTTTCGGGTGACATGAAGCTTACACTTGGTGTTGTTCACGTTTTGGAGAGTGTAGATGGTCTTGGATAGCTCGAAACACCTTGGACAAGGCTGGAAAATCTTCGAACAAGGCTGGAAAAGTCAGACAAGATGCAGATGTGTGTCAAAAGCTCACGAATATGGCCACCTTCTTGCGGTTTTAGGTTGGCCGAGGTTGCGTATGCCTTGTTCTTCGATGAACAAGGCTGGAACTCTAGAGAGAATAAGTTTTGTGAGTGTTTTTGGGAGTTGAAAGGGAATTGCATGGAAGGTGTATGGTGAGAGTGTTGGTGGTGTAGAGGAGAGGTGAGTGGAGGGAGGGGGCGGCCGATTTTTGGCATCTTGTGGGGGTTAATTTTGATTAAATTTTAATTGTAAAATAATTATTAAATGGTATAATTTTGTAGTATTGGGTAGAATATTATTTGATGGATGATGTTAGTTGTGGTGTCTTGTGCATGTCCATGCATGCATGGATCGAGAATTTTACAACTGTGTATGTATGCTCACATTTTAATTGTTTCACTTGAGATTAAGCTTTGCAAGGGTGGCTAGTTAACATTCCCGGGACCCCAAGTTTAAAAAAAGTAAAACTTAAATTAACTAAAAATCAATAAAATCACATGAAATCATAAAATGGAACAAATAGCACAAGATGATTCCAAATTCATTGATAGGGTTGGATTGTTTCTAATATTAGTACTCATAAGACGGGTGATGATGCAAGTAAATTAGGGTTAGAATAACGACCTAGAGGCCGGTTGTCACATTCTCCTACCGTTTAGGAAATTTCGTCCTGAAATTTTTGCTTCGATTAGAGTCTGAACGGGTGGTTTTGAAGAGGTGTGGATAATTCTTCCTCATCTCATCTTCACGTTCCCAAGTGAATTCAGGTCCTCGCTTTGAGTTCCATCTAACCTTGACCTTGGGTATGCGGCTCCGCCTGAGTTGCTTGACCAAGCGGTCTGTGATCTCCATGGGCTCTTCCACGAAGTTCAGCTTGTCGTTGATTCTTTCTTCTTTCAACGGTAGCTCCAGGGTTTTGTCTACCATACACTTCTTCAAGTTCGACACATGAAAGGTGTCGTGTATGTGGGTCAACCTTTGGGGTAGTTTCAATTTGTAAGCCACTGGGCCAATTCTTGCTAGTATTTCAAATGGTCCAATGTATCTCAGGCTTAACTTTCCTCTCTTTCCGAACCTCATGGTTCCCTTCCATGGTGCTACCTATAGCATTACTTTGTCACCCACTTGAAACTCTAAAGGTTTCAGTCTGCTATCAGACTTCTTCTGTCGGTCTCTGGCTGCCCTTAGTCGCTCCTTAATTTTAAAGATCTTGTCAGTGGTATCCAACACGATGTCGGGTCCCATTACCTGGCTATCACCGATCTCATTCCAGCTCAATGGTGATCGGCATTTCCTGCCATATAGAGCCTCATACGGAGCTGCTTTAATACTTGCGTGGTAACTATTATTATAGGCGAATTCCACCAAAGGGAGATGGTTGTCCTAGTTTCTGCCAAAGTCAATCACACATGCTCTTAACATATCTTCCAATGTTTGAATAGTCCTTTCATTCTGACCGTCGGTTTGTGGGTGGTACGCGGTGCTTAGATCCAAACGGGTTCCTAAAGCCTGCTGGAATGATTTCCAGAAACGAGAAGTGAAAAGGATATCACGGTCGGAGATGATCGACAAAGACACTCCATGCCTAGTTACTATCTCGTCGACATATAGTTGGGCCAATTTCGTCAAGTCGTAGTCTTCTCTAACTGGCAAAAAGTGAGCTGATTTTGTTAGCCTATCACTATAACCCAAATAGCATCATGGCCTCTAAACGTTCTGGGTAACTTTGTAACAAAATCCATCGTGACGTTATCCCATTTCCATTCTGGGATTTCTGGTTGTTGTAACGTTCCTGACGGTTTTTGGTTTTCAGCTTTTACCATGGCACAGGTTAGACATTTCCCAACATAAATAGCGATTGATTTCTTGATTCCAGGCCACCAGAAAAGTGCCTTTAGATCCTGGTACATCTTATCACTTCCAGGGTGAACCGAATACCTAGACTTGTGTGCTTCGTCGAGGATTACTTCTTGAATTCCTCCGTGCTTCGGCACCCAAGTTCTCCCTTCATACTTGTATGTACCATCGTCCCCTGTCTCAAATCTTTCCTATCCGGTTAACCCTTCTTCTTTTAACCTTTCTTCCTTTAATGCTTCGTTTTGAGCTTCTTTCAGTTTTGCGATAAGGTTGGTATACACACTCATCCTTAAGGCTTGTACACGAAGAGGCTTCCCTCTCTCCTTTCTGCTCAACGCATCTGCCATAACATTGGCCTTACCGGGATGGTAGCGGATTTCGCACTCGTAGTCGTTTAACAGCTCGACCCATCTTCTCTGACGCATGTTTAGCATCTTTTGGTCAAGAATGTGTTGCAAACTTCTATGGTCAGTGTAGATAATGCACTTCGTGCCATAGAGATAGTGCCTCCACATTTTGAGAGCAAACACCACGACACCCTATTCCAGATCGTGCGTCGTATAGTTCTTCTCATGATCGTTCAGCAGCCTAGATGCATAAGCAATCACCTTGTTGCGTTGCATCAATACACATCCTCGTCCTTGACGCGAAGCGTCACAATAGACCATGAAGTCTTCTACTCCTTCGGAAGAGCAAGGATAGGTGCACTGCACAACTTCTCCTTAAGCGTTTCAAACGCCTCATTCTGCTCTCGTTCCCACACAAAGGTTGTGTTCTTCATAGTTAGTGCGGTCAAGGGTTGCACTATGCGCGAGAAGTCCTTTATAAACCGTCGGTAGTAACCGGCCAGCCCTAAGAATTGCCTTATCTCCGTGGGAGTTTTAGGAATCTTCCAATTCTTTATAGCCTCAATCTTGGAAGGGTCGACTTGAATCCCATTCTCATTCACCACATGCCCTAAGAATTGAATCCTACGCATCCAGAATTCGCATTAAGAGAATTTGGCATATAGTTGCTCATTCTTGAGTAATTCGAGAATTAGCCTGAGATGCTTCTCGTGCTCGTCCTTACTATGGAAGTAGATCAGTATGTCATCGATAAAACGATCACAAACTTATCGAGATAAGGGCGGCAAACGCGGTTCATGAGATCCATAAATGCTGCTGGAGCATTAGTCAGTCCAAAGGGCATGACTAAATACTCATAGTTTCCATAACTAGTTCGGAAGGCCGTTTTGGGTATGTCCTCTTCCCTTATCTTCAGTTAGTGGTACCCTGACCTCAAATCTATTTTGGAGAAATAACTTGCTCCTTTAAGTTGATCAAATAGGTCATCTATTCTCGGAAGAGGGTAACGGTTCTTTATGGTCAGCTTGTTCAATTCTCTGTAATCAATGCACATTCGCAGGGTTCCGTCTTTCTTTATCACAAATAGTACCGGGGCACCCCATGGAGAGACACTCGGACGTATAAATCCCTTGTCCAGTAGTTCTTGAATTTGCGCCATCAGTTCCTTCATCTCAGGTGGGGCGAGTCCGTACGGTGCCTTGGCTACTGATGCAACACCAGGCACCAAATCTATCTGGAATTTGACTTGTCGGTTCGGGGGAAGTCTTGGTAGGTCTTCCGGAAACACTTCTGGGTATTCAGAGACCACAAGAATATCTTCAATCTTCTTCTCCTTTTGGGTCTTCATCACATAAACTATGAAAGCTGGGCATCCCTTCATTAAGCTCTTGGTAGCTTTCAAGTGGGATACCATGGGGGTATAGAGTGTTTCTCCTTTCGCCTTGTACCACTAACACTTCTTTGTCGCTCAACGGTATCTTGAGTAGACGCTTTCCACATACTATTTCGACTCTATGCTTAGCTAGCCAGTCCATACCAACAACCACATCGAATTCTCCTAACTTAATGGGCATCAGGTTTATCCTAAATATATTTCCCTTTAGATTCAGCGAGCAATCTCTGATGACTTCGTTAGTTTCTAACCTGTTACCATCAGCTAATTCTACGGTAAACGTATTGGTCAAGGCACACGCGTCTAAGTCAATCAAAGGTCTAAAAGTACTAGAGACAAAACTAGCAGTCGCTCCAGTATCGAACAGAACAGTAGCAGGATGATTGTTTACAAGGAATGTACCGTTAACCACATCAGGTTCCCTACGAGCTCCAGCTGGGTCCATAACGAATGCTCTTCCCTTTGGCTTGTTGTTCTTGGCATCCTTGTCTCTACCCAGCTTAGGACACTTGTTCCTCATGTGCCCTGGATCTCCACATTCATAGCATTGTTTCCTGGTGCGTAAGTGCAGTCTTTGATTAATTGATCTGTTCTCGTGCATCTGAAACAAGGCATCGGGTTACATTCCCCTTGATGGTGTAGTTTGCACTTGTTGCAAAATGTGCTTGTCCCTGAGTACAGTCTCCGGGTCTTGCTTCCCTGATCATCGCGCCTCGCACCTTTAGAACTCTTTCTACCTGACCCGCTACTACTTCCAACCGCTCTCTTTACTAAAAACCACTTTCTTTTCTTACCAACAAACTTCCTCTTCTCATCAACCCTAGCTTGTTCAGTCCATCCAGCCCTAACTAAGTCATCAGTTAAACTGCTGGTAAGGTCAACCGCAGCTTGTAGGGTGTAAGGCTGGGAGGAACGGACCATTCCCCTAACTCTTGGGTGTAGCCCCCTGATGAATCGTGCTACACCTTTAGATTCGGGTGTCACCAGATGGGGAAGCAGTCGGGATAGGGCTAAGAAAGATTGGTATATTCCGTGTAGTTGGGACCTTTCATTTCCAGACTTAGGAATTCTGTCTCTAGCTTCTCGAGTTGATTGATGGGGCAATACTTGCTGCTCATCAGTTCCCTGAATTCGGTACAACTCATTCGGTTAGCTACATTTCTTCCACGGGTTTGAGTAATCGACTTCCACCATTCAAGAGTGGATCCCTTGAGGGATTGTGATGGGAACCTCACCATATGATCCATCTTGCACTCGCTAATGTCCAAGACAGCTCCCATTTCGTTAATCCATTTGTAAGTCTCTATAGCACCCTCGGTGCCGTAGAAGTCCTTAGGCTTACATGCCATGAAGGTCTTATAGGAGCATCCGTTCTTTAACGCCTCGGCTTCCTCGTCGTGGCCCTCGTCGTTCCCTAGCCGATCATTACCATTAGCATTATCCCGATCAGCATTGATCTGAGCGATAATGGTCGGGATGGCGTTAGCCAGTTGCTGAGCTACGAGGTTAGCAATTCTCTCATCGCTTTCTTGATTAGCATTTTCCCTGTGGGGAGTTCCTGGTGGAGTAGGTTGGTTTTGAGTTTGTTTGGCTTCCTCACGGCGGCCCCTAGTGGCTCTTCGCCGTCCAAATCGTGTTCCTCTGCGAGTCGGCATTCTGATAGTATCACAAAAAGATTCGTTTATCATCTCAAAATTTGTTTCGAATAGCTTATGCATCATTACCCTATTACACCATGCCTCGGGAAGAGGGATCATGGCGTGCACATATATATATACAACCCACTAAGAAATTCTTACAAGGTCCAATTCAAAGCATATCATAACAGTTAGACAATCAATCAGAAAGGGGCATGGACCAATTACAAAGCACGACACAAAATATTGCAATTCAATTTAAATAGTCCAATAACTTAGCATCCAAATAAACAGTTCATAGTTGAATAGAGATAGTAGTATCATCCAGCAAAGTTGAAGCAGAGTCAAGCTCTTACAAATTGGAAGGTGCCATCACCCCCATGATAATAATAATAATAATAGTATCAAATAATAATTCAAATAGTTTCCTTCGACTGTCTAAAGACAGATAATTTCGCTGCTTACCCCTGCTCTCACATCCACTTTTTCTTCAGCCATCCAAACCATCCTGAGCTCTTCTTTCTCTGCTCCTGTTCCAAACGCTGCACTCCATGCGTAGCCATCATAGCCTGGAATTGAGCAGACTGGGAGGTCCGGGTGGCGTGCTGAAGAGTCAACTCGTGACGACGAACGGTCTTCAAGATTTCATCCAGTGTCGCATCAGAGGGTCCTACGTTGCTTGCCCGGCGGCTCGACTGGGAGTACCTACCACCAGCCAGTACGCTAGGGCCGTCATACATGATGTGCCTCGGTGGCATCAGGTGTTCATCACGTGGGTCAAACAGCGGAGGTGCTGGTTTCGGAATCCTAATAGGCGGTGGAGGAGGAGGAGGCATCCTAAAAGATACTGAGGATCCCGGCCTAACACTCATGCGTGGACGGGTGACAACATGTGACATCCGTCACCTTAAGGTCCGTCAATTAACGTGATTGTCCGTTAACTATTCTTTGATCGACCATTCCTCATCCTTATTTGAATCTTTATGTGGATATCATGTGTGCATTATCATCGTTGTGTGTGTATTCGCTATAAATATATGTTAACCTTAAAAACTATTTAAAACTCCCTTTTTCGAAATCGTCAAATATATCATTTTTATATATACTAAATGTTATTAACATAACCATTTCTTAAGTCATAATATCATTAAATGCACTTTTGCAATTAATATAAAACATCTAATAAAGCCGTCTTTCAACCGTACCAAATTTGGGAAAACTCGGTGGTTAAGTGCAGGGACTAAACTTGTAATTTTGCAAACTTAGGCTGGATATATATACCCCATACCAGCCCTAAACACCCATTTTCATCATCTTCTTCATCTCCATCCTCTCTACACACACATCTTCTTCATTCTAGCACCAAATCCTACCCGTGTGGTCTCGTTTTCGTCGTTTAGACTTCATCTACAGCTTAGACTACTCGTTTCTAGCAGGTAGTCGACTTTGGTTGTCCATTTTCTTGCCTTTTCACGGCTGTCCAAAACTAGGGTTTCGGGTGTTCGGGTTCAACCCGAACACACAAGGTCGTATGGGTGCGTGTGAGGTCTTTTTGTTTGTGTTTCATGTTTGTGTATGTTTGTTGAGTGTTTCTGGAAGTCCTTGTGGTGTAAAACCCGCGTTTAGAGCAGCTCGGGGGCTGCTCAGCCCGACCACAATCGTGAATCTGCTGTTCAGGCGACTGGGTCTGTCATGCGATTGAGCCGTGCGACTGAGTGGGTCGTGCGACTGAACCATGCGTCTGAGTCAATCGTGCGACTGAGTTGTGCGACTAGGCATGTCGTGCGACTGAGTCGTGCGACTGAGTGTTTGTATGCGATTGAGTCATGCGTGCGAATGAGTGTATGCGTATGAGTCATGCGTATGAATGATTGTGTGCGATTGAGTCAGGTGACCGACTGAATGTATGTGACTGTGCGTGATTCGCACGACTGGAGTCCAATCGCACGAATGAAGGTTCAATCGTACGAAAGTAGCTAATTCGCACGATTGAAGATTGATTCGTGCGTATGGAGGTTGAGCCGTGCGATTGGGTGTTGTGTGGTACGACTGAATGCCAGACATACGAATGAAAGTTCAATCGTACGAATGAAGCTGATTCGCACGATTGAGGGTTGATTCGTGCGAATGGAGGTTGAGTCGTGCGTCTGGTCTTGTCGTGCGACTATAATTGTTGTGTGTGATTCCTTCTTGTGCATAGTGTGAGTATGACGTGTGATGTTGAGGTAACATTAACACAATAACCATTTTTCGGCCACAAAGATTAAAGTCAACGCTAAAAAGGGCACAAATACTATTTTAAACAAATTAAACTAACGTTTTACAACGACCAACCGACTTATAACTACTGACACATATTCAATACTTCTTCAATAACAACAAGACTTTTACTTAAACAACATAATCATCGATGGCGACAATGTCTTGTACTTGGATCTACATAAGGTCTAGTACGTGTGTCTGTTTGTGTGAGTTACACGCGACCCAGCCGATACGACCCGAACCGACCAATCATTATTACGCGCTTATATCATATCATTAATGCTTATCAATAGGTGTTTGACTGTTTATTTGCATTCAACATTTGGGATTACATCGATCATACATACTTACCACCTAACAAGTGAGTTTCGTGGCCCCTTTTTACGCTTATACAATATTTCAATCATTTACAACTTGGGGGAAAAGTATGCTTACTCATTTTCAATGCTGTAAAACTTACTGACATTTTACATACAAGGAATCAATGTGATACTGTGTTGCAAGTACTATTTGATACATACTTGGGTCTGCTGTGTGGTTCTATCTTTGCAACTATTTAATTCCAGTGTGGGAACCGACGGTTAGGTATTGGTAGAACTACTGGGTTGACACCCCCACCCTCGTTCGATGGTATACTAGTTGGTACCATCAGTGGCCCAAGGAACGGGCCCTTGGGTGAATATATGCCGACAATTTCTTTGTGTACGTCGCTAGGTTTGGTTGCAAAGCTCATGTCATGTGATTTTACTTGTGTATATAACTGTATTCACGGTATTCCATTACGCTTACTTATTACATCATCACTTACATTTTTATCGCTTAAACCTGTGAGCTCACCAACAATTATGTTGACCGTTTTAAGCATATCTTTTCAGGTGATCATGCAAGTCCAGGAATCTAGGTGTGCTGCCTTAGTGGAGACCCTAGGATGCATTTTTGGGACTTGACATGTTTTGATAAACAATCTTTCAAAACAATGTTAACATGTGTAAACAATTATCATCTTTTGAAACTTGTTCCCGGGTTGTGTGAATTCACATTTACAATTTCATCATTATGTGATTATGTGTATCATTATCATGTTTATGCTTATGGCTATGTTGTCGTGAACATTGACTAGACACGACACAAGTCCCCTTGTTGTCGGGTGTCGTCATGACACGCTTGTCATCATTTATTATATTGCATCTTTGTCGTTTACCATGTGTTATGACGATCCCGGTCTCGTTACATCCCCGTGTTTCCGCTTTTAGCGGGGGTGTGACAGATTGGTATCAGAGCCATTTGTTATAGAGAATTAGGCAATACGCTTGACCTAGACTATAACCTAGAAACCTTCATGTAGATTTGCATGCTAGGACTTTGTATGCATATTATATCTTGTGTATGTGTTCCTCGCTGCTTGATTTGCTCATCTATCTGTTATGTGATCTTTCTGCCCTATGAGAGAGCCCTTGTGCTCACTCTTTTATGGGATGCTTCTATTGGATCTTCCGTTCCCTCTGCGCGCCGAGTTAGTTTATCAAATCCGGGTATTAAACCCGAGGAGATCTTCACAGATCATGCTATTGCGCTTGACCTTGAACATTGAGATTAACCCTGAGGAGGCTATGTCTGAAACCTCGAAAGAGGAGGAAATAGACAACCTCCGCTAGACTAAACGTGATTGTATACATGGACTTACAACTGTTGTGATGGATTATCATTGAAACATTATCAATTCATGGTGTGAGAACTACACGAATTGCATGCGATGTGTGATGACAATAAGTGTGATACTGACATGAAATACTGGACTTGATGAGTGTTATGGATATACACTTTGAAATGATTTAAGCTTATGTGTTTACTTTTCTATGATTAGAACATGCCGCCTCGAAGAGTTACCCGCAACAATAGTGGCGGGAGTGAAGCCCCAAGGGGCAGAGGCCGAGGCAGAGGCAGAGCACCAAGAACAAATGATGCTCCTGCCAGTAACAGTCAGGGAACAGGGAACGCCGACATGGCAGCCCTGATCGCTCAACAGTTGGCCGCACTGATTCCTACTATCGTGGCCCAAGTGAGCGACGCACTCCAACAACACCACCCTCACGGGGATGGTGGCAACGATGATGGAGACAATGGAGAAGGAGCCCAAGGTGGGATTGGAACTGAGACGGGAAACGGAAACCCGATCGGAAACGAAAGCAACCAGGAGACTGGAAATGGTGGTACTGCCGGTATTGAGACTGGGGTTGCTAATGCTCGTCGGGGATGTTCATACAAAGAGTTTGTGGCTTGCAAACCAAGGGATTCGATGGGAAAGGTGGGGCGATAGCCCTAACCAGGTGGCTGGAAAAGATGGAGGCAGTGATTGACATTAGCGAGTGCCTCGACAGCCAGAGAATCAAGTATGCCACCTGCTCACTGCAGGGTAAGGCCCTAACCTGGTGGAACACCCAGGTTCAAGCTCGAGGAAGAGAATCTGCGATGCAGATGTCATGGGATGAGTTCAAAGCCTTGATCACCGAGGAATACTGCCCTCTTAACGAAATGCAGAAATTGGAGCATGAGTTCTGGAATCATGCTATGGTGGGGGCAGGGCATGCAGCTTATACTGATAGTTTTCATGAGCTGGCAAGATTGGTTCCGCACTTGGTCACGCCGGAATCAAAGAGGATCGAGAAGTACATTTGGAGACTCGCGCCTCAAATTAGAGCAATGGTCACAGCAGCCGCTCCTCCTACTATCCAAAACGCAATTCTGAAAGCTGGCGCTTTGACTGATGAGATGGTTAGAACTGGGGTTTTGGGCAGAGGAGCCGAGAAGCGAAAGGATGTTGGGGAATCGAGCCGGTCGAGTGCCGGGAAATTTGAGAAGAGGGCTAAACCGACCAGGAATTTTGTGGCCGTGACTCAGGCCAAGAGAGAGTATGTGGGGCCGCACCCCAAATGTGACAGGTGCAATTATCATCATCCCCCAGGGACGCAGTGTTGGGTGTGCGCGAACTGTAGGCGCCCGGGGCATTTGGCGAGAGATTGTAGAACTACGCCAAATCTTGTAGCACCCGTCAACGCGGTCAACCCCTCCGAGAATGCAAGGGCTTGCTTTGAGTGTGGGAGCACTGATCATTACAGAAACATGTGCCCCAGGCTGAATCGGGCACCGGGTCAACAGGGAAACAACCCGCAGCAGGTGATGGCTATAGCTGGAAATCAAGGCCCGACTACTAAGGGGAATGCAGCTCGGGGACGTGCATTCGTCATTGGAGCCAATGATGCTCGTCAGGACCCAAATGTTGTCACGGGTACGCACTTACTCAATCATCACTTCACTTCTATATTATTTGATACTGGAGCATACAATAGTTTTATATCTTCTGAGTTTGTGCAATTGCTTGATTTGAGTCCTAGTAGGCTAGAAACTAGCTACTCTATAGAAATGGCCAATGGTAGAGTTGTTCAGGCGATGAGATTATTAGGAAGTGCTCGTTAACATTGGAGGACCGTGCCTTCAATATAGATTTGATACCCTTCGAGTTAGGAATCTTTGATGTGATTGTGGGTATGGATTGGTTGTCGCAAAATGGAGCAGAAATTGTCTGTCGAGATAAAGTAGTACGTATCCCTATGCCAAACGGGGAAGTACTCAAGGTTCAGGGAGAACGACCGGGTAAGAACTTCAAGCTTATTTCTTGCATGAAAGCACGCCAGAGTTTACGAAAGCAGTGCTACGCTTTTCTGGCTCATGTGGTTGAAAAGAAAGACGAAGAGAGGAAACTGGTGGATATTCCAGTGGTACGGGATTACCCAGAAGTATTTCCAGATTACTTGTCTGGTTTGCCTCCTCCACGACAGGTGGAATTCCGTATAGAGTTGGTTCCTGGAGCTACACCGGTAGCGAAGACGCCATATCGACTAGCGCCATCCGAAATGCAAGAGTTGTCTAGTCAGTTACAGGAACTACTGGAGAAGGGTTTTATTTGACCGATTCATTCACCGTGGGGAGCGCCGGTACTATTTATCAAAAAGAAGGATGGATCGTTCCGCATGTTCATCGACAACCGTGAACTGAACAAGTTGACTGTGAAGAACCGATATCCTCTCCCCAGGATCGACGATTTATTTGATCAGCTGCAAGGAGCTTCGTATTTTTCAAAGACCGATCTTCGTTCTGGTTATCATCAGCTCAGGGTTTTCGAAGACGACATACCGAAGACTGCGTTTAGGACTCGTTATGGACACTATGTGTTCTTGGTCATGCCGTTTGGGCTAACTAACGCACCAACAGTGTTTATGGATCTAATGAATCGGGTGTGCAAACCTTATTTGGATAAGTTCGTGATCGTATTCATAGACGATATACTTATCTACTCCCGATCGAAAGAGGATCATGAAGAACACCTTCGGGCAATTCTGGAGGTGCTACGAGAAGAGAAACTTTTCGCCAAGTTCTCGAAGTGTGAATTTTGGTTGCGAGAAGTGAAGTTTTTGGGTCATGTGGTTAATGAGGACGGGATTCATGTAGATCCCGGCAAGATCGAAGCGGTGAAGAAATGGGATACGCCCCAGACACCATCAGAGATACGGCAATTCTTGGGATTGGCCGGTTACTATCGTCGCTTTATCGCGAATTTCTCAAAGATCGCACAACCATTAACCCTGCTTACTCAGAAAGACAAGAAGTTTGACTGGGGATATGCACAAGAACAAGCGTTCCAAACGTTGAAAGAGAAACTGTGCAACGCGCCCATATTGTCTCTCCCAGACGGAACTGATGATTTTGTGGTTTACTGCGATGCGTCACATCAAGGATTGGGATGTGTACTAATGCAGAAGGATAAGGTTATTGCCTACGCTTCGCGACAGCTTAAAGTGCACGAAAAGAACTACACCACTCATGATCTTGAGTTTGGCGCTGTAGTATTTGCACTCAAGATTTAGAGGCATTACCTGTATGGAACTAAATGCATCATTTTCACTGATCATAAGAGCCTCCAACATATTCTGGATCAGAAGGAACTTAATATGCGCCAACGACGTTGGGTAGAGCTTCTTAGCGACTACGATTGTGAAATCCAGTATCATCCCGGGAAAGCTAACGTGGTGGCTGATGCCTTAAGCCGTAAAGAACGTGTGAAACCACTGCGTGCACGAGCGTTGGGATTGACCATCCAAACCAACTTGAAAGCTCAGATCCAAATTGCACAAAGTGAGGCATTGAAAGAAGAAAACCTTGCGGGAGAAGAATTCCGGGGGTTAGATAAACAGATGATTCGCAAGGATGACGATATTCAGTACTTCATGGATCGCATATGGGTACCCCAAATGGGGAGGTGTTCGAACCTTAGTCATGGATGAAGCCCACAAGACGCGATATTCTATTCATCCTGGTGCAGACAAGATGTATCACGATCTTAAGGATCTGTACTGGTGGCCAGGCATGAAGAAAGACATTGCTTTATACGTCAGCAGATGCTTGACGTGTTCCAAAGTTAAAGTTGAACATCAGAAACCATCGGGATTATTACAGCAACCTGAAATTCCCGAGTGGAAATGGGAGAACATAGCTATGGATTTCATTACCAAACTCCCTAGAACAAGCAGCTGTCATGACTCGATATGGGTCATTGTTGATCGAACGACGAAATCAGCACATTTCTTGCCTATCCGAGAAGATTACAAAATGGATAAGTTGGCGAGATTGTACATCAATGAGGCCGTGACACGGCACGGGGTGCCGGTGTCAATCATATCCGACCGTGATAGCCGATTCACTTCACGTTTTTGACAGACACTACAGAAAGCGATGGGTACTCGATTAGACATGAGTACCGCCTATCATCCTTAGACAGATGGCCAAAGTGAACGAACTATACAGACGCTAGAAGACATGTTAAGAGCGTGTGTAATCGATTTTGGAGGTAGTTGGGATGCTCATCTACCGTTGATTGAGTTCTCTTACAACAACAGCTACCATACAAGCATTGGATGTGCTCCATTTGAAGCGTTGTATGGAAGGAAATGCAGATCACCCGTTTGTTGGGCCGAAATTGGTGAAAGTCAACTAACAGGTCCAGAGATCATTCAAGAAACAACAGATAAGATTTTCCAAATCAAAGACCGACTTAAAGCCGCAAGAGATCGCCAAAAGAGCTATGCCGACAATCGTCGGAAGCCTCTAGAATTCAATGTTGGGGATCGTGTGTTACTCAAAGTCTCCCCTTGGAAAGGAGTCATTCGATTCGGAAAGAAAGGAAAGTTAGCCCCAAGATACGTTGGACCATTCGAGATCACTGAGAGAATCGGTCCAGTGGCTTACCGGTTAAGGTTGCCACGAGAGCTCAGCGGTGTGCATGATACATTTCACGTGTCAAACCTCAAGAAGTGTTTGGCCGATGAATCCCTTCACGTGCCAATCGAGGAAATCAAGATTGACGAAAAGCTTCATTTTGTTGAGTAACCCATTGAGATCATGGATCGAAAGGTCAAGCAACTGAACCGCAGTAGGATACCTATTGTTCGCGTAAGGTGGAATTCAAAACGAGGGCCAGAGTTTACATGGGAACGAGAAGATCAGATGAAACTCAAATATCCACATCTTTTCGAGGATGACACTCTTGGACCTTTAGCTGAATTTCGGGACGAAATTCTCTCAACTGGGGGTTACTGTGACATCCGTCACCTTAAGGTCCGTCAATTAACGTGATTGTCCGTTAACTATTCTTTGATCGATCATTCCTCATCCTTATTTGACTCTTTATGTGGATATCATGTGTGCATTATCATCGTTGTGTGTGTATTCGCTATAAATATATGTTAACCTTAAAAACTATTTAAAACTCCCTTTTTCCAAATCGTCAAATATATCATTTTTATATATACTAAATGTTATTAACATGACCATTTCTTAAGTCATAATATCATTAAATGCACTTTTGCAATTAATATAAAACATCTAATAAAGTCGTCTTTCAACCTAACCAAATTTGGGAAAACTCGGGGGTTAAGTGCAGGGACTAAACTTGTAATTTTGCAAACTTGGGCTGGGTATATATACCCCATACCAGCCCTAAACACCATTTTCACCATCTTCTTCATCTTCATCCTCTCTACACACACATCTTCTTCATTCTAGCACCAAATCCTACCCGTGTGGTCTCGTTTTCGTTGTTTAGACTTCATCTACGGCTTAGACTACTCGTTTCTAGCAGGTAGTCGACTTTGGTTGTCCATTTTCTTGCCTTTACACGGCTGTCCAAAACTAGGGTTTCGGGTGTTCGGGTTCAACCCGAACACACAAGGTCGTATGGGTGCGTGTGTAAGGTCTTTTTGTTTGTGTTTCATGTTTGTGTATGTTTGTTGAGTGTTGCTGGAAGTCCTTGTGGTGTAAAACCCGCGTTTAGAGCAGCTCGGAGGCTGCTCAGCCCGACCACAGTCGCGAAACTGCTGTTCAGGCGACTGGGTCTGTCATGCGATTGAGCCGTGCGACTGAGTGGGTCGTGCGACTGAACCATGCGTCTGAGTCAATCGTGCAACTGAGTTGTGCGACTAGGCATGTCGTGCGACTGAGTCGTTGGACTGAGTGTTTGTATGCGATTGAGTCATGCGTGCGAATGAGTGTATGCGATTGAGTCATGCGTATGAATGATTGTGTGCGATTGAGTCAGGTGACCGACTGAATGTATGCGACTGTGCGTGATTCGCACGACTGGAGTCCAATCGCACGAATGAAGGTTCAATCGTACGAAAGTAGCTAATTCTCACAATTGAAGATTGATTCGTGCGTATGGAGGTTGAGCCGTGCGATTGGGTGTTGTGTGGTACGACTGAATGCCAGACATACGAATGAAGGTTAAATCGTACGAATGAAGCTGATTCGCACGATTGGGGGTTGATTCGTGCGAATGGAGGTTGAGTCGTGCGTCTGGTCTTGTCGTGCGACTGTAATTGTTGTGTGTGATTCCTTCTTGTGCGTAGTGTGAGTATGACGTGTGATGTTGAGGTAACATTAACACAATAGCCATTGTTCGGCCACAAAGATTAAAGTCAACGCTAAAAAGAGCACAAATACTATTTTAAATAAATTAAACTAACGTTTTACAACGATCAACCGACTTATAACTATTGACACATATTCAATACTTCTTCAATAACAACAAGACTTTTACTTAAACAACATCATCATCGATGGTGACAATGTATTGTACTTGGATCTACATAAGGTCTAGTACGTGTGTCTGTTTGTGTGAGTTACACGCGACCCAGCCGATACGACCCGAACCGACCAATCATTATTACGCGCTTATATCATATCATTAATGCTTATCAATAACTGTCAATAGGTGTTTGACTGTTTATTTGCATTCAACATTTGGGATTACATTGATCATACATACTTACCACCTAACAAGTGAGTTTCGTGGCCCCTTTTTACGCTTATACAATATTTCAATCATTTACAACTTGGGGGAAATGTATGCTTAGTCATTTTCAATGCTGTACAACTTACTGACATTTTACATACAAGGAATCAACGTGATATTGTGTTGCAAGTACTATTTGATACATGCTTGGGTCTGCTGTGTGGTTCTATCTTTGCAACTATTTAATTCCAGTGTGGGAACCGACGGTTAGGTATTGGTAGTACTACTGGGTTGACACCCCCACCCTCGTTCGATGGTATACTAGTTGGTACCATCAGTGGCCCTAGGAACGGGCCCTTGGGTGAATATATGCCGACAATTTCTTTGTGTACGTCGCTAGGTTTCGTTGCAAAGCTCATGTCATGTGATTTTACTTGTGTATATAATTGTATTCACGGTATTCCATTACGCTTACTTATTACAGCATCACTTACATTTTTATCACTTAAACCTGCGAGCTCACCAACAATTATGTTGACCGTTTTAAGCATATCTTTTCAGGTGATCATGCAAGTCCAGGAATCTAGGTGTGCTGCCTTAGTGGAGACCCTAGGATGCATTTTTGGGACTTGACATGTTTTGATAAACAATCTTTCTGAACAATGTTAACATGTGTAAACAATTATCATCTTTTGAAACTTGTTCCCGGGTTGTGGGAATTTACATTTACAATTTCATCATTATGTGATTATGTGTATCATTATCATGTTTATGCTTATGGCTATGTTGTCGTGAACATTGACCAGACACGACACAAGTCCCCTTGTTGTCGGGTGTCGTCATGACACGCTTGTCATCATTTATTATATTGCATCTCTATCGTTTACCATGTGTTATGACGATCCCGGTCTCGTTACATCCCCGTGTTTCCGCTTTTAGCGGGGGTGTGACACAACACGTGCACCCCTATTCCCTATAGGTGGGATGGGTGAGTGGGTAGAAGCAGCTACGTGAGGAGAGTGGGAACACCTCCGGCTCCTGGAAGGTGATGTGGAGGAAGAGTCCTAAGAAGCTTCAGTGTCATCTGACGTGACGGATATCCATCCTGGATGTCCACATCTCCGGAGGTATGCCTCATACTCTGTCTGAGGCTTCGCCCTTCTTAGGGTCCCAATAGGAGTGGTCTCAGTATCAGGGTGAGCAGGCGCCTTACCTTTATCAGCCATAGTCGTTGTGTCCTGTAAGAAATACATCATGAGTAATTTGGTTTCTCATAGCTCATGATTATAATACTAGTACTAGTAATAGTAGTGATGGCAGTAGCATCTGTTATTCCAACATATCATCGTCCATGTTACCCAATTCAATAGTCTCTTTAAATAGTATCGGATAACATAGTTCATCATAAAAATCATTTAAATCCCCTTTTTGAAATAAGCTTCAAAATCATCAATGTTAATCAGAAAAAGTCCAACCATTACCTAAAGGTCCGTGATGGAAATTACGCGTCCGGTAAATTATTGACTACGTTGATCAAGTGTAATCATCAATTTACCCAACCCGATCATCCCAACACTTCCCACAAGGACAGTCCTAGGGTATCAGGGTTGTAGCCTAGGGTCTACTATGGTATTCCCGCTTCTCTACAACCTTTGGCTCTGATACCAATCTGTCACACCCCGGGCCCAGGTAGGGTGGGACGTCACAGACTAGCAACAACATATGGTAGCGGAAACAAACCATTACAAGAGCTCAAAGGAGAGAATATCACATGGCATTAAAAGTTTTCAAAAGGTACCGGGGCTAGAAACAGATTAAGCCCCCAAATGAGTTTTACAACTAACATAGAAATAAATTGTACTTGTTCAACAAAGATGTAAAATTGTTCAAATTGTTCATTAAGGAAAATAAGCCAATGCCATGGTCGTGGGGATAAGTCTAGTTCTTCACAACAGCTAGGATCTCTTCATAAATTACCTGAAACATACTCAAAAAGAAATTTGTGTCAACTAAAAAGTTGGTGAATTCAAGTGCTTAAAGTTTAAAAACAAAAAGGACTTAACAAATCCTCATTTGATAAAAAAAAGGAATGAATCATAGTTTCAACATCGTGGGAGAATCATAATCAACCCTGCACTCAGTCCCGGTTCGCCTCTTCTAAAGTTGTGTTTAACCGGATATTCCCGAAGGAAGAACTGAGTCCCAAACCAGTGAACCATACCTGCCCGGATGGTTCACCATAGTTTCTTAACAAAACCTGTCACATGCCACAAACGACCCCTCAGGATCTCAGTGGGGTACTCTTCCTATAACGGAAGCCACTGTGTGTGGGGGATTCCCCAAATACATCTATCCATATAAAACAAGCGGTTCACGAAAGAATTAATGATCATGATATAAGTATCAGCAGGTAACCATAAATCCCACATACAATCACTAAGTAAAGCATAAATATAGTTCATAAATAACAGAGCATGTTTCACCCCAAAGCAGTAGTAAAAAAGGGGTCACTAGAACTCACCTTAGGTGTTAAGCCAAAAATAACTCTTCGTGTGCCGGGAGTGTCTCAAGTCTAGCACCCTAACATGAATATATTAAGTGATAAGCTACTGCTCTAAACTTATTTAAGATGCAACAAGTGTGTCAAAAATTTAGTTATCGGATAAAGCTTTGATTTCGCGAGAGTTTGTATAAAAAGTTTCCTTTTATGGCAGGTCATGGTTTCTCCATGTAATTTAGGATTTTTACATCATTAAGTTAAGGATATAAGGTAAATATGTTGTTCAAGTGATTATTATTTTTATAGGAGTCAGTTATAAAATTTGGTAAAATTTTACAGTTTAGTCCCTCAAGTTTCAAAATTGACAGTTTCTACCCTCAAGTTTGGTTTCTTGTTCTTTATGACACTTAAGACCAAAAATCAGGTTCTTGGAGTAAAAATTGACTTATTATTGAGTAAGTGTTCCAAATTTCCAGTTTATGGGTCCGGTTTAAAACCTATGCATTTAACGTTCCCGGTTGCGGTAAAACCGGAGAGTTTTAACGGTTAATTTAGGATTTCCATAAATTTGGGTCTTGGACCAGTAGGTACCATCTTAAGGAAATTTTTATAAGTTTTAAGTCCTTTAATTGTGAAATTTTGACTCTAATAGTTGAAAGCCTCGTTTTTACGTTTAACCCGTTAAAACGCGTTTTTAATCGTATTTGACCATTTAAAGCTTGTTTGACCAATATTTCAAATCCTTGCTAAAATGACATGATTTTTATAAATCTTAGCTTTAAACTCCTTTTTTCTGGATTTTTCTCAAAAACGTTGCCCGGTTGGTTCTCGTTTCTAGTTAAAACGCCATTTAATTATTCTTTTGACCACTTAAATTACCCATTGACTCCAGAATACATTATTAACCTATTTTTTGCCTGGAATACTTTTCAAGATGGTTAAACCCATGTTTTGGTATTTTTAAAGTTGTTTTACCATGTTTCGCGTCTCGAAAATAACTAAAATGGGTCTAATCTTAACATGTCTTTAATTTCCAGAGATTAACCATTTGTCACACACTTAATATTCATCAAAACATTCTGAAATCATGTCCCAAACTCATGGCTAGGTTACCCAACACAACAATGAACCAACAACTTAGTGATTTAGCCATAACCGACCATAACACATGTGTAAATCCGTACAACTTGCGCTTAAACATTACCAAAACCTTATTTAACTTTAATATCAGATTATTAGGGTGTTACAAAGTCGTTCATTAGCAGGTTGTAAACCTTGGTTGAGAGGGTTTTCAAACAAGTGCTTAGATTGTATCATTTCTTGTAGAAAGAAGGTTTTTAAGGTGTAACTCGTGCTATAACCACATGTTCACGGTGTATATTCTTTTGTAACATCCAAAACAGGTTACTAGGAGTCCATTAAACCATTAGCAAGATGATTACAAGTTTTGATTTCAAGGGTTACAAGATAGATGGTGCAAAACGCCCAAAAAGAGGGTTTTCATGGTGGAAATCGGTTTCCACCTCAAGAATGACCAATATAACGTGTGTAACACCCCGAAAAGTCGAAACGAGTCATTAAGGATAATGGGCTTAAATAATGGGTATTTAATAAAGAAGGAAATGGGTTATGGGCCAAATTGGGTTTACGGACAAGAGCCTAAGTGATTAAGGCCCATAATCAGCCCTTAACCTACCCAAATCAGCATCCATCTCCATCATTAAAACCCTAGCCACCAAAATTCGTAGAGAGAGAAAGTAGAGAGAGAAAGTGGAGAAAACTCAAGATTTGAAGCTTCTAAGGTGAAGAGATTGAAGATCTGGGTGTTGGAGCATCAAGATCTAAGAAAGAAGCAACAAATCCAGGTAAGAATCGACCTCTAAACCCTTCTGTAGATCAAACCCGGATTCTAGGGTTTTGGGTTTTGTTGCAAAGAATCGCATAAAGGTCACATTTTTACGTATGAAAACATGTATAAAGCTTAGATTTAGCCTCATGGATGATAAACTAAGAGATTGGACGTAAAAAGTTATGATTTTGGGTTAAAAACGGTCTGGTTCGTAATTTTTATGCGATCTGCGAAACTGCGTATTCATCCAGCGAATTTGCATATTCAATCAGCGAAACTGTGGATCTTCCTGCGAAATTATAGTTTCGCAGGTAGTTTCGCAGACATGTTTTTCCAACGAAAGTTGGGCGAAACTGGCAGCAAAACTGGCAGCGAAGATGCCAGCGAAACTGCCAGCGAATGTGCTAGCGAAACTAGCAGCGAAACTGCTGGTGAAACTAGCAGCGAAAGTGTTGGTGAATCTAGCAGCGAATTTAGGCAGAAAATTAACCCCTTAGAGTGTTAACTTGTCTGCAGATTGTGTAGTGGGATCCTAACCTAGAAAGCTTAGTCTAGAGGTTATTCGTGGTATCCAAGTGAGTTCTAGATCCCCTATTTATAAGTTTTTCCATGTTTTGGGGCTATTATGCATACTAAATTTACGTTTTTAAATGACCAAGATTTTAAGGTGTTTTAACAGGAAGAACGATTTTTCTATAAGTAAATGTTCCATGTTTTGGGGCTATTATGCATACTAAATTCGCGCTGACCTGGCAGCCCGGCCCCAGCCAGGGGCGTTGCCCCTTGGACCCCACTAGGGGCTGCTGCCCCTAGAACCCCGCTGTCAGGGCTGTCGCCCCCGAACCCCCCTGTCCCACGACGGGTCGGTTATGTTTTATGATGACTAGTACTTGGTATGTTGTGTACTTAATAAGTTAAGTATTATATATACTAAAGAGGAAGATGATATTAATGAAAAGTGAAACTTAATGAATGTTACCCCCCGGCCCGTTTGATGATGAAAAGTCTTGCAAGCACTATGATAGACTTCACTTATGTGAGTCTGATGTATGATGATGGATCTGTATTCATGAGCGGGCTATGTGCCTTGCAGTGTGGATCAACTGTCGGGGTTAGCTACCGTTTTCATGTGTACCGACAGGGATTGGTATTTGTTGTCAATCAACATGGAGCTCTTGCTTTGTGCAATCTCGTTTATGATGAAAGTGAAAGATAATGAAAGAATGAAAGATAATGAACATGCTTATTATGATGCAAGTAATGTTATATTCTATGATGTATGCATGGTCATTATATGAAGGATAAAGTTTATATTTTCTTATAATATTTAAAACTAGAACTCGCACAGCGAAGCTGACTTTTATGCATAATAGTTGGCAGGTAAACGCTGATGCTGAGGATGGCACACGGAGCTACTTGGGGAGCTATGGATGGCATTATTATTTATGAAATCTTTAATGTAATTTAAGAACATGTAACATGTTTTGTTTGAAATTAAAGGACAAATGTATGAGTACAATATGGTTTCTAAGTTTTAAATGAATATCTATCTATTTCCGCTGCAGTGTTTTATTATTAAACTGATTTTATGCTATGATTAACCAACTGTGAGGCTTTCCGGGAACGGGGCCTTACAAGTTGGTATCAGAGCTAAAGTTTAAGAGAATTGGGTAAACTATTTTCAAAACCTAAACTTAAACTGAAAATGGGACCGAATGAAGGATGCCAATCCAAGTAGCTACGTGCCATCAGGTAAAAGTTTCAAGTAAACCGGAATTATGTGCGTGTGCTATTTGTTTTATGTGCTTGTAGATTTGAATACTGATATGTGTTAGGATAGTGATTGCTTGGGACAGGAGGGTAAGGTAAGTGGTTAATCACACTTGGCCACTGTAATTAAGGACTTACCATACTTATAATGATCTGAGCAATTATCTTGAGTAACCATTTTGGTGTTTGAATCTTATAGGAAATTAGTTATGGCTGGTAGAAAATCTGGAAAAGCGACCCGAGGAGGTGCTCGTGGCGGGCGTACTACTGAGCCACGTGTCACCAGGAGCAAAGCTAAGGCTCCCGAGCCTGTTCATGAGGAGTCAGACCTCCATAGTCACCCGGAGGGGAGGGATCAACCACCCTCAAACCCACTGTGAAGGAGGCTATCGCTGACGAGGTCTACAATGTCATGCAAAATGTCTTACCCTCGGTGGTGACCGAGGTGATCAAAGCAGTCAAGGATGGAGAGAATGCTGAGAAGAAGGGGAAGGAAAGTGAGAAGAATTCAGGAAAGTCCACTAGGAGGACTGAGGAATCTGAAGAGGAGCCATCAAACCCTAAGGTGATAGTCCATGATGACGACAGTGATGAGGAGTCCGAGAGAGAGACTACTAGAGGGTGCAACTATGGGGCATTTCAAAGGTGCAAGCCCCCAACCTTTGACGGTAACGGCACTGCTACTGCCGCTCATCGTTGGGTCAGAGAGATGGAAGCGATACTGGAAATTAGTGAGTGCCGAGAGGATCAAAAAGTTAAGTTTGCCACTCATTCCTTCGTTGACTCAGCGTTATGCTGGTGGGACAATATTGTCCAGGCTGAGGGGAAGTGATCGATAGCCAAGATGAAGTGGTCTGAGTTGAAGGAGTTAGTGTTGGAGGAGTATTGTCCCCATCAGGAATTAGACAAGATTGAAAAGGAGTTCTTGTATTTGAAGGCTGGGAACATGACTCATCAAGAGTATACCTCCAAGTTCAATGAACTTGCAAGACTTGTGCCAGACATGGTGACGCCTGCGTCCCGGAAGATCAAAAGATACATACAGGGTTTGCCTGTGGACATCAGGAGGCACATGATTGCAGCCAAACCGGGTACGTTTAGGTCTGTGGTGGATTTAGCTGGGTGGTTGTACAATGACAGAGACCCAGTGCCTGTATAGAAGAAGGTGGAGAAATGGAATGGGAACAAGAATGGAAATGGGAAGAGGTTCGGAGGTGATAACTTTCGGAATGGAGAGAAGAGGATGAGGGTTGAAGATCAGTCAGGGAGACAGGGAAATACTGGTGAAGGAGGTGCTTGTAGAAAATGTGGAAAAGATCATTCAGGGGAGTGCAGAGTTGGGACGGGAAAATGTTTCAAATGTGGAGGCGAGGGCCACTATGCTAGGGATTGCAAGGTGGGGAGGTGTTACCAGTGTGGCGAGATGGGTCATATGGGAAAAGACTGTAAGAAAGGAAAACCAGAAGGATCAGGAACAGTTAATGCTGGAGATAAGGGAAGGGGTGACGGTTCAAAGGCGAAGGCAAGGGCATTCAATATAACTCGCGAGGAGGCCAGGGCAGACCCAGAAGTAGTTTCAGGTATGTTTCTGGTAAACCATGAATATGCTTCTGTGCTCTTTGATTCTGGTGCTAGTAGGAGTTTTGTGTCTGCTGCCTTTTGTCGTTTGTTGCATGATATGAGTAGAAAGTTAGATGAGCCTTTCTATGTAGAAACAGCCATTGGTAAGTCCACTAAGGTAACTGAGGTGGTTGAGGATTGCCTGATTGAGTTAGAGGATTGTAAGTTCCCTGCTAGGTTGCATGTTATGGCCCGATGGTAGTTCTGTTACGGTTCGTGGAGATAAGGTATGTTGTGTATCGAAGGTCGTGTCGATGATTACAGCTGAAAAGTACTTGAGACGTGGGTGCAGTGCTTACTTGGCCTATGTAAAAGATGTGGATGCACCAGAGCCACAATTATCAGACGTGCCAGTAGTGCGCAAGTTTCCTGACGTCTTTCCTGAAGACCTGACCGGTGTGCCGCCTGACCGCGAAATCGAATTCCAAATTGATTTGCTACCGGGAGCACAACCTGTCGCTAAAGCACCGTATCGATTAGCTCCTTCGGAGATGGTAGAACAGAGGGACCAGTTGCAAGATTTATTGGATAAAGGCTTCATCCGACCGAGTATCTGTCCATGGGGTGCTCCGGTTTTATTCGTCAAGAAGAAAGATGGTAGCATGCGGATGTGCATTGACTATCGCGAGCTCAATAAGCTGACCGTAAAGAATCGGTATCCATTACCAAGGATCGACGACCTGTTCGATCAACTTCAGGGTGCCAGTTGGTTTTCAAGGATAGACCTGCGGTCTGGTTACCACCAACTGAAGGCGAAAGAACAAGACATTCCTAAGACAGCGTTCCGTACGCGTTATGGACACTACGAATTTCTCGTCATGTCCTTTGGTTTAACCAACGCGCCAGCTGCTTTCATGGACCTCATGAATAGGGTATGTCGACCGATGTTGGATAAATCGGTGATAGTATTCATCGACGACATTTTGATTTATTCAAAAAGTGAAGAGGAACATGCCGATCATATTCGAGAAGTATTGGAGACGCTTAGAAATGAGAAGTTATATGCTAAGTTCTCTAAATGCGCATTTTGGCTTCGAGAAGTTCAATTTTTGGGTCATGTGGTTAATCCTGAGGGGATCAGGGTGGACCCTGCGAAGGTTGAAGCGGTAATGCAATGGGAACCTCCAAAGACGCCATCCGAAATTCGCAGTTTCTTAGGCTTGGCAGGCTACTATAGGAGGTTTATCCAGGACTTCTCCAAGATAGCTTCTCCTTTGACAAAGTTGACCCGAAAGGATGTGAAGTATGAATGGGGTAGTGATCAAGAGAACGCCTTCCTAGAACTGAAGATGAGGTTAACTCAAGCCCCTGTCTTGTTGTTACCTGAAGGGAACGAGGATCTGGTGGTCTACTCGGATGCCTCGTATGCAGGATTGGGTTGCGTGTTGATGCAACGAGGGAAGGTGATAGCCTATGCTTCTAGACAATTAAAGGTTCACGAGGCCAATTATCCCACCCATGATTTGGAGTTGGCTGCGGTGGTGTTTGCATTGAAGATTTGGAGGCACTACCTGTATGGGGTGAAGTGCACCATCTTCACTGATCATAAAAGTCTAAAGTATTTCTTCGAACAAAAGGAACTCAATATGCGGCAGAGGAGGTGGTTGGAACTGATCAAGGATTATGACTGCGAAATTCATTATCATCCAGGCAAAGCCAATGTGGTTGCCGACGCCCTTAGTCGAAAAGGACGATCCGAACCAATTCGGGTGAGGGCTTGCCAGATAATCATGACACCTGATGTTATGAAAAGAGTAAGGGAGTTCCAGGATGAGGCATTAAGAGAGGACAGAGTCAACTCTGAAAGGATGAAAGGACAAGTTTCAGATTTGGGGGAAAACACCTTGGGAGTTAGAACCCGATCTGGGCGAATGTGGATCCCTCTCTATGGAGATCTAAGGGAGAAAATCATGGATGAGGCTCATAAAACTCGATATTCTATACACCCGGTGCCACAAAAATGTATCAGGATCTGAAGAAAGATTACTGGTGGCCGGGAATGAAGCGAGACGTGGCTAAGTACGTGAGCAAGTGCCTGACTTCTCTGCAAGTGAAGGCAGAGCACCAAAAGCCAAAGGGAAGATCCAGCCTTTGGATATCCCTGAATGGAAATGGGAACACATCACAATGGACTTCATCACGAAGCTACCTCGCACGGAGAGGGGAAGCGACGCAATCTGGGTGATTGTTGACCGTCTAACAAAGAGCGCCCATTTCCTGCCAATTCGTGAGACGTATTCCTCTGAGAGGTTGGCAGAGCTATTTATCAAGAAGATCGTGGCTCGTCACGGTGTGCCAGTGTCTATCGTTTCGGATAGGGACACGCGGTTTACGTCCAAGTTCTGGAAGAGGTTTCACGACTCAATGGGGACTAGACTGCATATTAGTACGGCTTACCATCCCCAGACGGATGGTCAGTCGGAAAGGACGATCCAAACTTTAGAATACATGCTACGAGCCTGTGTAATCGACTTTGGAGGAAGTTGGGATGAGCACTTACCGCTGGCAGAATTCTCATATAACAATAGTTACCATGCCAGCATTGGTATGCCACCTTACGAGATGTTGTACGGTAGGAAGTGCAGAACGCCCGTGTGTTGGGGTGACATCAGGCAAAAAGAATTGGGGAGTCTTGAAGTGATTGAGGTCACAACTGAGAAGTTAGATAAGATTAAGGCGTTCATGAAAGCCGCAAAGGATCGCCAGAAGTCTTATGCTGATAAGAGGCGTAGACCGATAGAATTTGAAGTTGGTGACAAGGTTATGCTCAAGGTATCGCCCTGGAAAGGGATCATCAGGTTTCGAAAAAGCGGAAAGTTAAGCCAAGATTCATAGGGCCATTCCGTATTATTGCAAGGGTAGGAGAAGTGGCCTACAGATTAGAACTACCTGATGAGTTGAGTGGAATTCACCCTACGTTCCATGTATCTCATCTCAGAAAATGTCTGGCAGACAATGATGCAGTCGTACCACTTGAGGACATTGAAGTCGATGAATTTAATTATGTAGAGCAGCCGGTGGCCATCCTTGATTGGAAAGAGAAGCACTTACGGAATAAAGTGGTTCCACTAGTACGAGTACAGTGGAGACACAGAAAAGGATCAGAATCTACGTGGGAGACCGAGGAGGAGATGAGGAAATTTTATCCTCAGTTGTTTGATGACTGACAGGTTTCGAGGACGAAACCTAAATAAGTGGGGGAGACTTGTAACACCCCGAAAAGTCGAAACGAATCCTTAAGGATAATGGGCTTAAATAATGGGTATTTAATAAAAGAAGGAAATGGGTTATGGGCCAAATTGGGTTTATGGACAACAGCCTAAGTGATTAAGGCCCATAATTAGCCCTTAACCTACTTAAATCAGCCTCCATCTCCATCATTACAACCCTAGCCACCAAAATTCGTAGAGAGAGAAAGTAGAGAGAGAAAGTGGAGAAAACTCAAGATTTGAAGCTTCTAAGGGGAAGAGATTGAAGATCTGGGTGTTGGAGCATCAAGATCTAAGAAAGAAGCAACAAATCCAGGTAAGAATCGACCTCTAAACCCTTCTGTAGATCAAACCCAGATTCTAGGGTTTTGGGTTTTGAAAAGTTGCAAAGAATCATATAAGGTCACATTTTTACGTATGAAAACATGTATAAAGCTTAAATTTAGCCTCAGGGATGATAAACTAAGAGATTGGACGTAAAAAGTTATGATTTTGGGTTAAAAACGGTCTGGTTCGTAATTTTTATGCGATCTGCGAAACTGCGTATTCATCCAGCGAATTTGCATATTCAATCAACGAAACTGTGGATCTTCCTGCGAAATTATAGTTTGGCAGGTAGTTTCGCAGACATGTTTTTCCAACGAAAGTTGGGCGAAACTGGCAGCAAAACTGACAGTGAAGATGCCAGCGAAACTGCCAGCGAATGTGCTAGCGAAACTAGCAGCGAAACTGCTAGTGAAACTAGCAGCGAAAGTGTTGGCGAATCTAGCAGCGAAATTAGCAGCGAATTTAGGCAGAAAATTAACCCCTTAGAGTGTTAACTTGTCTGCAGGTTGTGTAGTGGGATCCTAGCCTAGAAAGCTTAGTCTAGAGGTTATTCGTGGTATCCAAGTGAGTTCTAGATCCCCTATTTATAAGTTTTTCCATGTTTTGGGGCTATTATGCATACTAAATTTACGTTTTTAAATGACCAAGATTTTAAGGTGTTTTAACAGGAAGAACGATTTTTCTATAAGTAAATGTTCCATGTTTTGGGGCTATTATGCATACTAAATTCGCGCTGACCTGGCAGCCCGGCCCCAGCCAGGGGCGTTGCCCCTTGGACCCCACTAGGGGCTGCTGCCCCTAGAACCCCGCTGTCAGGGGCTGCCGCCCCCGAACCCCCGCTGTCCCGCGGCGGGTCGGTTATGTTTTATGATGACTAGTACTTGGTATGTTGTGTACTTAATAAGTTAAGTATTATATATACTAAAGAGGAAGATGATATTAATGAAAAGTGAAACTTAATGAATGTTACCCCCCGGCCCGTTTGATGATGAAAAGTCTTGCAAGCACTATGATAGACTTCACTTATGTGAGTCTGATGTATGATGATGGATCTGTATTCATGAGCGGGCTATGTTCCTTGCAGTGTGGATCAACTGTCAGGGGTTAGCTACCGTTTTCATGTGTACCGACAGGGATTGGCATTTGTTGTTAATCAACATGGAGCTCTTGCTTTGTGCAATCTCGTTTATGATGAAAGTGAAAGATAATGAAAGAATGAAAGATAAGGAACATGCTTATTATGATGCAAGTAATGTTATATTCTATGATGTATGCATGGTCATTATATGAAGGATAAAGTTTATATTTTCTTATAATATTTAAAACTAGAACTCGCTCAGCGAAGCTGACTTTTATGCATAATAGTTGGCAGGTAAACGCTGATGTTGAGGATGGCACACGGAGCTACTTGGGGAGCTATGGTAGGCATTATTATTTATGAAATCTTTAATGTAATTTAAGAACAAGTAACATGTTTTGTTTGAAATTAAAGGACAAATTATGAGTACAATATGGTTTCTAAGTTTTAAATGAATATCTAATTATTTCCGCTGCAATGTTTTATTATTAAACTGATTTTATGCTATGATTAACCAACTGTGAGGCTTCCCGGGAACGGGGCCTTACAACGTGTGAGATACCTTTTGTGAAGTTGAAAGCTCCTCAAGAACAAGATAATGGTGTCGGGTTACTTCTACAACAAAGAGAGGAGGTGTTTTTAAAACAGAAATAAAGAAAACACATGAAATGACCATTTTCGGGTGACATGAAGCTTACACTTGGTGTTGTTCACGTTTTGGAGAGTGTAGATGGTCTTGGATAGCTCAAAACTCCTTGGACAAGGCTGGAGAATCTTTGAACAAGGCTGGAAAAGTCGGACAAGATGCAGATGTGTGTCAAAAGCTCACGAATATGGCCACCTTCTTGCGGTTTTAGGTTGGCCGAGGTTGCGTATGCCTTGTTCTTCGATAAACAAGGCTGGAACTCTAGAGAGAATAAGTTTTGTGTGTGTTTTTGGGAGTGTGTTCAGCTGGTGAAATGTTGAGAGGAAGAGAGAGAAGGTGTAGAGTTGAAAGGGAATTGCATGGAAGGTGTATGGTGAGAGTGTTGGTGGTGTAGAGGAGAGGTGAGTGGAGGGAGGGGGCGGCCGATTTTTGGCATCTTGTGGGGGTTAATTTTGATTAATTTTTAATTTTAAATAATTATTAAGTGGTATAATTTTGTAGTATTGGGTAGAATATTATTTGGTGGATGATGTTAGTTGTGGTGTCTTGTGGATGTCCATGCATGCATGCACCGAGAATTTTACAAGTGTGTATGTATGCTCACATTTTAATTGTTTCACTTGAGATTAAGCTTTGCAAGGGTGGCTAGTTAACATTCCCGGGACACCAAGTTTTAAAAAAAAGTAAAACTTAAATTAACTAAAAATCAATAAAATCACATGAAATCATAAAATGGAACAAATAGCAAAAGATGATTCCAAATTCACTGATAGGGTTGTATTGTTTCTAATATTAGTACTCATAAGACGAGTGATGATGGAAGTAAATTAGGGTTAGAATAACGACCTAGATGCCGGTTCTCACACAATCTCAAGTTCATCTTGTTTTGATATTCTGAGTTCAGTCACTTATTTGATCTCAATTCCAATCAGCTGACCTGCTTCATACCTCCTTCTCTTATAAGGTTTAGCATGAAATTTGTCAAAGACTAGAATGAGTGCACATATAAGCATATGTCATTTTGTGATTTTTTATTATTGAGTTTTGGGAAGAACTTATCATGAAGGTATGAGGTGTAGCTCGAATAAAGTAGTTTGATTTCAACCGGATCACACAGTGTTATGCTTTGAGCTTTCTTCATCTCTTCATTTCTTAACAGAACCAGCTCCTTTGTTCTCTCAACATATCCCCATTCAGTTATGGGAAATGTGTATTGATTACCTTCAATGATCTTGATTGTTGCTGTTTTTATGTTTGTGTATCCAACCCTCCTCAGGAATTCATCATCAACCAAAGTAGAGGAGATGGATTTGAATCTTTTCTACCCTTGATTTCTTCATTTATGCTCAGCATCATCTCTCCTTGCTTCCCTAAGCACATCATCTTTGAATTTAGTCTTCAACTTACCCACTTATACAGAGAAATCTCTTCCTCTTGGGTTTATTGGGTAGTTGGAGATGATTAAGCCTTAAAGATCATGAATGTTAGAATCAGGAAGATTCAATATTGTTTCTATAGAATGGAAGTATTGAATCCTTCCAGAACACCTCTTTATTACTGCACAATCCCAATCTGGATCTTATTTCCAGGCCATAATCTTGTTTTCATCAGCAAATCCAGGAGTTGTGAGATGGTCAAAAAGTTGGATCAGTGTGGACTTCTCTTTAGTAATTTCTCTTACTGTTGTACCAAGTGGCCATAGTTTGCCCGGTATAACTTCCCTTGGTACTCTAATGAGCTGTTCTTTCCCTTTATATTGATTTTTGCTTTCCATAGTCATTGGCTCAGCAGAGGTCTTGACTTGAAGTTCATAAGTAAGATTTGGAGCTTCAGTCTTGAATCTTACTCTAGTTTCCAATTCAACCTTCATGACATGCTCCATCATTATTCTCAACTCTCCCACTGATCTTCCTTTTAACTCATGCATCTTGTAATTGTGACCTTCCAGCCAGCAAGTCATGTTGTATTTGCTAAGTTTTGCTGTCTCACAGTGACCGAGCTCTTTCTTTGTTTTCTGAATAGATTGAAATTCTGTGAAGGCTTCGTAATTTCAATTTGGGATCATGAATCTTGCTAGCTCAAAATCCTTAAGTACATTCTTCATCTCATTCATACTCATTTTTCCACCATGTCATATGGAAAACCATGGTTGATCGGAGTCATGAACATAGTAGATTCTGGCCTTTCTTCCAGGATGTCTTTTGTAGTCAACAATTCATCATCTTTTGACTTCTGTTGTTCTTTTGGAGATGCCATCTTAGTTAGCTCTTTGCATTCTGCATCATTCTCAGCATCATCAAGTGAAATTGGCTTTATAGTTGACAACTCTTTAGATGGAGTGTGTTTTGGGGACATAATTGTTGTTCTTTTTGTAGAATCCTTGACTTCCATTACCTTTTTCTCACTCTTGCCCAGATACAGTCGTTTCCTGCTGTATGGAATGATTGGCTTTGAAGTATCAGTAGAGTCTTTTGTTGTTTTTGATGGTGGTGCATTTGATTCAAGAGCACATATCTTCATTTTCAGCTCATCTATTTCTTCATCTTTCATTTTTCGTAGAGCAGCTTGATCAGAGATAGTGTTGTTAGCTTTGCTCACTTCAATTATAAGATGTTCCTTTTCAGATTTCTCATGATCAATTGACTCTTTGAGTTCTTTAACTAACTCATGTAGTGCATCAAACACTTTATTTTTACATTGAGCATCTTCTCTCAATCTTTTAAGGGATGCTTCTTGTTTTGTGAATTGGTCCTCCTTCTCCCTTATCATTTCTTTCAGTTCCCTTTACTCTCCAAGCTCTTGTTAGACTTGATATTCAGCTTGTTATACTCAAAAACAAGATAGTTTTTACTCACATCAATGTCATCATCATCGAAGTCATCTTCATGATAAGCTATAACATCAGCATAATTGGCTTCTCCCACATCCTTTTGTTCTACCACTTGCTCTTTTGCTTTCTCATCATATAAACACAATTCTTCAGTTTTCTCTTCTTCAACAGCCTCGTTATCTTCCTTAGTTAGAGCTACACTTTCAGTGCTTGAGGTTGATTAAACTACTGGGATATTGGCTTTTGATAAGGGGATTGTTCAATATTGGAAGTAGGTGAAATAAGTTCAATGATGTTGGTGTTGAGTGATGTTGGAGATTGGGGAATGGACAAAGGTTGAGTGTTTTCACTGGCTTGCGAAACTGGTTCAGTAGCACAAGTGTTTATGGATGCTTGTGAGTGTATGGGGGAGATGGGGGCAAAGTGTGCTCACTTACTGGTGATTGTATTAGTGGTGATGGAGGGTGAAGTTGAATTGGTGATTGTGTTGGTGGTGATGGAGTGTGATGTTGAATAGGTGATTGTGGGTGAATGGGTGAGATAGGCTGTGTATTTTCACTGGTAGGGGATTGAACTTGTGGAGATAGATGGTGGTGGTGTATGGGTGATTGAGGAGGAGAGTGAGAAGCTTGTTCAGTAGCAGCAGGAGAGTTGTCTTCTTTATCATCATACATAAACTCTTAAGGAATATTGGCATTAGGATCAACCACATGTGCAAACATGGGCATATCTTCACCTTCATATTTTCTACTAATCTTGTTTAAGACAGATCTTCCCAAATGAGCTTGAACAAACACATCACCTACTCTTTCTATCCCAAGAGCTCAACATTAAAAATCATTTGAAGAAACCTTGGAAACATGTACATCTTATCAGCTTTTGGTACTCTGATTTGATCACACAAACATTCAAATATGTATTTTGAGTAGTTATATGTCCTTCCTTCAAATATTCCAATGATTCCAGAAAAAATGTGCCTTAAAAACCTATCCATCCTGATTTCCTATTCGAAATGCATTTCAGATAAGTGTGACATAAAAATCTATATGGCTTGCACAGTCTTCCTTTCTTGATTTCACCCTTATCAAAATCACCATCGTAACCCATTAGATAGAAGATCTTCTCTATGTATTCTCAAACACATCTGGGGGACCAGCCTCTTGTTCTCCCAACTCAAGAACTTTCTTAATAGTTTGTTCAGAAACACTCATCCGCTCATTCATAATCTCAACAATGATCACTTCGTTTTCTCCTTCTCGTTATATCACAACAGAGTTCCAGAAGTCTATAATATGTTGTTGGTGGATTACAGGCTCTGCCGTCAGGGCGTAAAACAACCTAGATCTTCTTAAGTACCGTATGATGTCTCGACACCCTTTAGACACAGGGTCGTCGGCATTAAGAAAGCACATACGTTGTGCTCTCTAGCAAACCGATTAGCCATCTGTACATAGGAATGAAGAAGATTAGGTTAGAACAGGGTTATCAACCATAAGAATGTGAAGAATTTTGATGATAACAGTTCATTATTGATGATTATGATATGTTTTACCTTGAAACAATGATCTAGAATTAAGACTGAGTTCAAGTTTAATGTTTGGTTTGATGTTTTGATTCCGGTAATTTGAATGTTTGTGGAAAGAAGGGTGATGTTTTACAGAACGATTTTCTAGGTCACAAAATGCTTTGTAAAAGTGAATAATGAATATTCAAGTCAAAAACATCATTTATACTCCATCGTACTTATTAATTTCATTTATTAAATGAAGTGGGACCCTCTTTTCTTATTACCTTTCCGTGGAATTTATTGATTCTGCAGATTCTAATTCTTTCAGAGGACATCTACGGATGCCTAACATTAATGAACTGAATTTTGATGGAAGTATAATTTGATTTTGCATAGGTTACAAATCCATGGAAATGTATTATACTTTCAACATATCACACCATCCGTAGGTTACCAATCTACGGATTGTCATATTTTTCTGTTTAAGTTTTGCGTTGTAGCATCTGTTGATAAGTGAAATGCACTGTAGCTTCTGCTGAAATGTAAAGTTTAAAAGGTCTTTGATTGTATGGTTTTATAAAAATGATAGAACCATTTGTTGCTTTTGGACCTTGTTGACTTTGTTTACATGACAATTTGTGCAAGAAAAATTATAACTTGAAAAACCTCATGTATCCTACAACCAAGTTAGTGCTCAAGTTCCAATTCCTTCATTTGACTATTGATTTGACAATTCAAATTTCAAACTTTCATGAATTAACTACTCCCCCTATATTTGTGATTAATGTTGAACTGATGCATTTATCATAAATTTATTTAGAAGAATAGCATGAAAGGCACAAGACTGTCCAAAATAAATGAAAATAAATAAACTAAAAAAATAAACAAAAGTGAAATAAATTCTATGTACAAGCATATATTAACATATAATGGGATCATACTATAACACTAAGCATCTTCTTGTTTAAATTTGTTTGATATACTGAGACCTGAATCTAGTGTTGATTGCAAGTATGATGTTCCTAAGAAATTCAAACAAGAGTATGTTGTCAACTAGGCATGATGATTATCATGTTTTAATGTCGATTCAAGATAAACAATTATGGGCTCCACATTTAATTCACATTAGAGTTTGTCCTCCTTTTATGAGTCAGATCATCACTTTTTCACACTTAGAAACTATGTACTTTAAGTTATAAGTTCTATCTTGAGATGTATTTTACATCTCATTAAAGCATTGATGCAAAAGCTCTTAAGTTAAAATATAGTTGATCACAAAGGATTCTTTTGAGAGCTGAGATATGATCATCATCAGGTCACCAGGTCTTTACTTTCGTAAAACAGAGGTGGCTTTAACCCAGGTCTTTGTTTACACAAAATAGAGGGATGATGAGGATCATGATTTGTTCACCTATTGGTTACAAATATATACCCAGGTGGTCATAAACCCAGATCTTTGTTTACAGAAAACAAAGGGAATATGATTTGGAAAGATAGAGATTATAAACTGTTGTTATATAGTGTGCTTGGATGAGTGATTTGATCACATCAGGATATGACTTACTTGTTGTATCCTCAAAACGGAGTTTCCTACAGACAGTCACCTTTTCATTATATTATGCATGCTCTTAGTGTATTTTCCACTCAAGCTGAACCTACTAACATATCAAAGCAATTCTGATCAGACTTTAAAGAAATTTAAGAACTCAAGAAAAAGGCAAAGGTATAGTGTACTATTATTTCCCAAATATATCTCATGTTGAATTAGAAGACACAATAAATAAAGACAATCTTTTTGTATTTTTGTATGATTTTATCAATGTTTTTGGATTTTACTTATGAATATTAACAAGGACAGACTCATGCTTTTCTTTGTTGATGTTGATTAATCTAAACTAATAATCCCCAAAGACTTAATTAGGAAATTAAATCTATCTGAATCAAAGGCTTTAGTGAATAAATCAGCAAGCTGAATTGTTGTATCCACTTTCACTAACTTGATTAAACCTTTTTCTGAGCAATCTCTCAAAGAAATGGTATTTGATTTCAATATGTTTTGTATTACTATATTGCACTGGATTAGCAGTGATGAACATAGCAGCTGGATTGTCAATATAAATTGGTGTATGAAGGAAATTGTAACCATAATCAAGTAATTAATTTTGCAATCAAAGAACTTAAGATCAACCAGCTGAAGCAACTATGTACTCAGCCTCAGCTGTGGATACAGATACATTTATTTGCTTTTTGCACTGCCAAGAAACAAGTCTTGGTCCTATGAATTGACATCCACCAGTTGTGGATTTTCTGTTGTTCTTGCATCCTCCAAAGTCCTTATCTGAGTATTAGTAGAGAGTGAAGTCTCCATCTTTGGGATACCATAGACTAAGGGCTAGTTTCCCTTTGAGATATCTGAAGATCCTCTTAAAAACATTCACATGGGACTCTTTAGGATCTGACTGGTACCTAGCACAAACACACACAACAAAGATTATGTCAGGTCTGCTGGTAGTTAAATACAAGAGGTACCCTATCATTGATCTATACAATCTTTGATCAATTGATTTCCCTATAGGATCAGGTACAATTTTGTCAATTGTTCAAGCAGGTGTTTTGCATGAAAAAGTATCAACAAGATTGTACTTCTTTTAGATTTGATGAATATACTTCTCTTGATTAATAAAGATGTCATCTGGTTTTTGATGAACTTGTAAACCAAGGAAGAAGGTTAATTCTCCCATTGAACTCGTCTGAAATTCAGATTTCATCATTTCTTTAAAGTTTTCACATAGTCTCTTATTTGTTGATCCAAATATAATGTCATCTACATAATTTGGACAACTAAGAGGTCTTGATGTTCTTGTTTGAGAAAGATAGTCTGATATATAGTTCCCCTTTTATATCCATGCTTAAGTAAGAAAGATGATAATGTTTCATACCATTTTCTTGGAGCCTAATGAAGACCATACAAAGCTTTGTGAAGCTTTGTATACCCTATGAGGGTAATCAGGATCTTCAAAGCCTGGAGGTTGAGCTACATAGACCCATATAAGAAAGCACATTTAACAACCATTTAATAAACTGTGAACTTCTTATATGAAGCACAGGCTAGGAATACTCTTATGGCTTCAATCTTTGCAATTGGTGCAAAAACTTCATCATAATCCATTCCTTCTTCTTGAGTATATCCTTGTGCAATTAGCCTTGATTTGTTTCTCACAATAATACCCCTGTCATCTATTTTATTGTTGAAAAGCCACCGTGTGCCAGTTAAATGGTGACCTTCAGGAAGATCAACAAGATTCCAGACTTTTTGTTTTTTGAATTGTTGAAGCTCTTCCTGCATGGCTTTAATCCAGTTGTTATCTTCCAATGCAGTTGTAATATTGGGAGGAACTACTTGTGAAAGAAAACAAGTGAAGAGACAAATGTTTGCAGCTCCCATTTTGCTTCTTGTGGTTCTTTCATTAAGGTCACCAATAATGTTGTCTATTGGATGAGTCTTGTGAATTGTTGTTGTTGGAATAGATGCAACTGGAATAGATTATTCCAAGTTAGTCATGTTTATTGATTGAGAAGGATCCAGCTGAGATGAAGAATCTATGAAATAATCAAGTTTTTCATCATGTTGATCCTCTAAAGCTGAATGATATCCTCCTCATGAGTTTGTGCATCAGCAGCATTATGAAAACCTTCCGCATGAACATCTACAGATGTGTTTTGAACTTCTGCAGGAGTTACAGGAACATCTATGGATGATGTTTGTTGATCTGCTGGCATAAATTTGTTGGAATGTAATGAACCATCTGCAGAGCATGGAATATTAGTGGTGTGGTTGGAACATCTGCTGATGCAATATCCATATCTCCCGATGCAGGACACTCATCTGCGGATGCAGAGTTAGCAGCTGCTGATGTATTGTTCTCATCTGAGGATATTGATCTGTTTGGCTGGTCTTGTTCTACGTTTTTTTGTATGATATGAGGTGCCATAATCAATATCACTTGAAGTTTGAATTCTAGGAGGATCAGCAGATAATGACTCTTCATTCATTTTTGGAGGACATAAGATAGCATGTAATAGCAGAACCTGCATTATTCAAGTGACCAGAGTTCAATTAGTCTGTGAGTGCATCTATATCAAACAACCATGATGATCCTTTAACAGATGTTGGAAATATGGGTTCATCAAATGAGACATTAGATGTTTCTTCCATAATGTTTTGCTGTAAAATGTAAACCTTATATGATTTAGATGTTGAAGAATATCCAACAAAGAAACCATCATAGGCTTTCTCAGCTTTTTCTATTTTAAACATACACCTGACAGCCAAAAGCTCTAAGATATTCTATGAAACGTTTTCTTTTAAATAAAGCTCATATGGTGTTTTGTTATGTTTTTTGATATTTAATGTCCTGTTTTGAACATTGCATGCTGTGTTCACTGCTTTAGCCCAAAAGGTGATTGGCAATTGTGAATCAGCTAGCATTGTCCTTGCTGCTTCAATAAGAGTTTTGTTTCTTCTTTCAGTAACTCCATTTTGTTGTGGTGTTCTTGGTGCACAGAATTGCCTTGTAATGCCTTTATCTTGCAAAAGGAATCTAAAACAGTATTAGCAAATTCAGACCCATTATCACTCCTGAAAATTTTAACTTTTAGATCAAGTTGATTTTCAATCTTAGTGACAAACTCCATTAATGTTTCTGATGTTTTACTTTTTTGTTTTAAGAAAAAAACCATATGAATCTAGTGAAATCATCCACAATCACCAAAGAATATTGACTTTTTACCAATGCTCATCACATTGGTTGGACCAAATAGATCCATGTGAAGCAATTTGAGAGGTGTTGAGTTTGTGTTGATTATTTTGGGTATATGTGACACTCTATGTTGTTTTACTTTATAACATGAAAAACAATGATTTGAACAATAAAGTTCTCTCTTTGGAAGTAAAATGACTAAGTCATTTTTCACCATTTTTTTCATATTCTTCATGTTAGAATGAACAAGCCTTCAGTGCCACAACTGAGATTCATCTTCTGATGATTTAGACAACAAGCATGTTTCATTACTTGTGAGTGCAGTATTGTTCATATCCAAAACATATGTGTTTCCTTTTCTTGATGTTTTAAGGAGGATCCAGTCTTCTGGAATTGAAAAACCTGGCTTAAGAATGTAACAGTTAGTATTATCAAATGAAGTGGTATAATTTTGATCTCAAATTTGAGACACACTAAGTAAATTATATTGTAAATTTTCACAGTAATTTACTTTCTCAAATTTGAGCACACCATTAGTTAGCATTCCTTAACCAACAATTTTACCTCCCTTCTTATCCACACCAAATGCCACATAGGAGGCATTTTTATGTTTAAAATCATAGAGTAGAGAACAGCTTCCTGTTATATGCCTGGAACAACCACTGTCAACATACCACTTGTTATTAGTCCTCCATGCTTGTTTCTGCATACATAAAGAGATCAATTAGAATGGGGAACCCAAGCCTTAATGATCTTGGGTTTACCACTAGTGTCTAAAATACTTACTCCCTCATGAGTGAGTCTTGATGTTTCATTATTGATTTTAGACCCAATTGATTCATTATGTTTTGTTTGTGGTGAGGATGATTCTATTGAAGATGAGCTTATGGAACTTTATTCTTGTTTCTCTAGCCCTTCTTCATTCATATTTCTTTGTTTGGTTGCTGCTTTGATTTTGATGATGAACCTTGATTGAAGAAAGTTTCACCATCCTTTGATTTGGATTGTGGTATGTGAGTACCCTTTTCAAAATGATCAAAGAATGTATCATCAGTATTGGCTTTTTTTTCAGTCAAATCCACCTTTTTGTGAGGTGTTTTAAGTTGATGGAGTGGTTTTTCTTTCTTCTTCAAAAGTTTACCATCAGCAGATGGTTTCTTTGTTTTTGGAAGATTTTGTTTTTGCTGCTACTTCTTTGGCTTTGAATCTTCTGGACTATCACTTGATTGAGAGTTTGATTCAGCCTTCTCAGATTGTTGCTTCTTTGTGCTCTTTGTTTTGTTCTTTTTGTTAAAATAACATTCCTGAGTGGAATGGTTATTTTTGTTACAAATTGCATAATATTTGTTAAAATAACAATCAGAAGTCATGTGATTGTTCATATTGCAAATGGAGCAATAACTGCTGAAGTAACAATCTTCAGTGTTGTGAAATTTTATGTTACACCATTTGCAATACTTCTCCTCTAAATCTTTTTTAGATTCAATCACTTTCTTCTTCTTTTGCTGCTTTTGTGCCTTCAAATCGTTTTCAAACTTTTCAGCTGATGAATCCTTGCCCTTCCCTGACATGATATCAAAGGGTTCTTGTTTAGCACAGCTGATTTCTGTTGTTTAAGATTCAGAGCTTTCTGTTGCTTTCTTTTCTTGATGGTGGTTGCTGCCTTTTGCGTCCGCAGATCTTCTACTGACTCACTTGATTTGTGCTTCGGCAGATCTGCTACTGATGAAGAAGATTTCTTCTTCCAGAGAAATTCTGCTGATTGTGCTTGCTTTCCCTTTTCTACGGAAGATATTTTAACTTCTTCTGTAGATGTGCACATCACACCATCTTCTGTTGAAGGTTTTTACTACTTGTTAAGTTCTTGAAGTCCTTCATTTAACTGAGCTATCCTCTTGCAGATTGTTTTCAACATATTTCTTTGCTTAGGAGGGTAAGGCAACTTGGTATCTTCAAGGACTTTCGGAATGATTGGTTCAAATGAGACATTTTTACCAATATCCAATTAATTCACACTTTTATCAACATGTTCATCAGAATCATCCAAGTCATCACATTCATCATAGTAAAATTCTGAGTCATTTTGTTTGACTTGTCCTGATTCAGAAGACTCAGTTTCACTCACCTCAGAATCATTTTCATTTACCAATTGATTAAGTTTTGTTTCAAAAATGGTGCATGGCACAAAATGATTTGACAAATTGTTTGTCATTGTCTCAGGTAAAGTTGTATAATTATCATTCAGAAGGGTGCAACAGCATTGTATCCCAACCCATAAATGTTCTTTGATTCGGTATGAGAATTTAATAATTTCTCATATTGCTGAGATGACAGTTGAAACTTCTAAAGTTTCACTTCAGTTGATGCATGATCAGCGTAGATGCTCAACTTGCGCTTTTAATTTGTAATTTTCAGAAACGAGTTTATCTAAATCTTTTTACAAAGAATTGATTTTGATTTGATATAGTTTATGCTCTCTTACATGAGATTCATTTAAACCATTGCTCTTTAACTTTGTTTGCCAGTTGTTGAGCATGGACTCTATATCTTTCAACTTCCTCAACACATATTGATGAACATAATCTATCTCTTACCTCTCTGGCCATAGTTGGGACTTTGTTCTCCATGTTGGCCATTAAAGCTTGATTCTCTTCCAACACCTCCTTCTCATACATGCTCTAGTCACATGTTCCATCTTGTAAAACTACCTGCCTAGTTTCTTTTGAATTACTAGGCCCTGCTGATGAGTTTGTTGCTGGTGGGGATGAGTTGGTTAGCTGAGGTTGTCTGAAGGATATTTGAGATGTTGATGGTTGATGAGATTGATGTTGATGAGACTGATGTTGTTGATGTTGCAAATTTTGTCTCATGTCAGGATTAGATTGTTGATTGCACTCTCTTGAGAATTTTCCATAGAGATTGCATTTGAAACATCTCACTTTTGACTTATCTTCACTAATTTTGGTTGTTTTACTTGCTGCAGCCAAGGTTTTGTTTCTTCTCAGGTACTGCTTGGCTCTGTATGAAATCATTGCCATTTTCCACTGAAGATCTATTTCCTCTACTTCATCTGAAGTTCTTACAGATCTTGTTAGCAGATGTTAGTTGGTGTAAGAGTGTTGCCCAAATAAGCTTGAAAGCTTGAGCTGAAAGCCGCAAATGCTGCTTTTTTGTTCTTCAGAGTCCAGAATCATAGTGATGGGCTCTGCTTGATTGTTGTTTGATGAAGACTTTGCTGATGATGTAGATGCATCTTTTCTTTCATCAGGTCTCCCTTTCTCGTTTGTTGATTTACTTTGAGAGGATGTTTTTGAAGGCTTTGAGGCATAAAAACTAACTTCCTCATCTTCACTCAAAGTACAAGAGTTGTCATTATCATGGTTAGAAATAAAAGCACTTCCAGCACTTTTAGTTTCTTTAAAATGATAAGGAGTGACATGTGTTCTCACACTCTTGTTTCTTGACTTTTCATCCATTTCAAGAGCTTCAACTTTAGCCACCAATGTATCTAAACCAATGGTTTTGAGATCAAAGGTGTTCTTGAACATGGATATAGTTTGCTTTCAACTTTCAGGCAAAGTGTGGAGCATCATTTTGTTTAACTCCTCATTTGTATACTTTAACTCCAAGATGTTAATCTCGGTTACCATTTGCATAAACCTGTGGAGTTGTTGAGGACCTAATTCACCCTCAATATGATAAAATGTTTCATATTGAGAACAAAGAGTATCCTTCCTTATGCTCCTAATTTCATCACTCCCTTCACAGAGAGTGTGAAGTATATTCCACAAGGAATTTGATGTTTTGTAGTTCTCACACCTGATTAGTATTTCTTCATGTAAAGCCATACTGAGTAAACTGTATGCTCTAATATCGACTTTAACCTTTTTAACATCCTCAGGTGATAGATCTTTTGTATTTATGGGTTGGTGGAATATAAGAACCTTCAGTTTGATACCCATAAATCAGAATTAGTGTAATTCACATGATTCCTGAATTTTATTTTCCAGGATTTAAAATCCGCTTTGGTTTCTAACTTCAAAGGTTGGTATGATGATCCACCAAAAGAATTACTCATTTTAGTCAAAGTATTAATGTTCAATTAAAACAAAATTCCTTTTGTGAATGAACTAATTAATGACAAACACTTGATTTTTGAATAATTAAGTAGTTGAAGTCACAAATCAGTCAATCCTCTTAATGATTATTAATATCAAATCAAGGATGTTTGTTGATGTGTTTTGTTCAATTGATTTGAACAATTGTTGATTATCAATCAATAACATAGATCTAAGTATCAATTAATGTGAATATAAATCAGTGTTAACCAAGCAATGTAACAATACTCGCTGAAAGATGAATCACATTTTGATTGTTTTAAATTGATTTACACCAAATCATTGAATATAAATCCTTTGATCAGTTTATTCTATAACAAACTTGAATAAGAGTTATACACTCTCAAGACGTTATGAACACTTAAAAGCAATTTTACTCAAAATCAATAGATCCGATCAGAAAACTGATTGATCTAATGAGATAAACGATCAATCAAACAATTCTAATACTGATAGATCAATCGATCTAAATTAATGAGCACTTGGCTCTGATACCACCTGTAAATCCAAGGATCCATCAAGAATTATTAGTGTTAGATTGGGTTCGAATTAATGATCGCGGAATTATCACTATTTGTTGTTCAATTGATTGATTTTTAAATAATAAAAACAATAAAAAGTAATAATGAAGAACAGAACAATTTAATTACAATAAATGAAAGAACACGATTTTATTCAAAAGTTTTTCATTAAAACAAATTAATAAGTACAAATGATCAAATACTAATTGCTAATTATGGTGTTTGCTATGATTCTCTTGATGATTTTGATGTAATCGACGTACTGACTACTAGGGTTTTTGTGTTTGATTGATCTTATCGATTGATGTATTGTTAGGTATATTACCGTCATTGAAGTGCGAGCCTAGGTCTTGTATTTATAGGCTCATGGATTTTACTGCTAGGGTAACAGTAAATCTCTTGGAATCAGTAACTTTCTTTATTTAGTTAAGAAAGTTACTCAGAGATTGTTATGATGTGACATTCTCTGACTGAGTTAAAGTCGTTCGTGGAGGTTGACTTTATGACCTCACTCAGTGATTGACTTGTTGACTTGATGCTTGTCGTACATGCAAGTGTTGGTCTTCCGTAGGAGTTTAGTCTTCCATACGAGTTTTGTCTTCCGTATGAGTTGAACTTCATTGGAATGCAAGTTGTTCATCCGTAGATCTTTGGTGTTCCGAAGGTTTCCCTTGTCTTCATCAACAGAAAAGTCTTCTTCGGCAGAAAATCCTCAGATGCACTTTGTGTAAGATTATCTACGGAGGAACAAATTGTTCATCCGTAGATGTTTCTTACACTTAGTCAATTTACAAAATTGACTAAGTATATAATGATAAGCTTGCAATTACACATAAATCAACACAGTTATGGGTTAACAAATATATGTACAAAGCATACATTAAGATAATGATTTACTAGAGTTCATTATAAAAATTACTTGAAGTGCTAAGCCTATACAATGTATCTAGACCTATCAAATCTAGATCCAACAAGTGTGACATCTTGGGGTTGGCCTGATATCTTGCACAAATACATGTGGCAAACATGATATCAGGCCTGCTAGCTATGAGGTACATAAGAGACCCAATCATAGCCCGATAAAGATGTTCATCTACACGCTCCCCCTCAAGATCAGGTCCAAGGGAGGGGCTGTTTGATTTCATTGATTCAGTAAGATCTGACTAAGTCAAAAGCTGACCCAGTTAGAAGTTTCGTCTGGGTATGCATCTGACTAAAACTTGGCTGTTTGATTCAGTATCTGACCAGAACCAAAGTATTTAAGTAACAAAACCCACCAGAGTCACACCACCGGTCGGAACCACCACACCAATGTCACCGTACACATTCCGACCACCATTGCAATCCACCACCCTTCGCCATGGTCGTCCTCCGAACCACCACTACCACCGTCGTCCGCCGAAGTCGGAACCACCACACCACACAGTTTGCTGTTTCCCATGCCACACCACACCTTTCGCCACCGTTCGTCACAGTCAAAACTACCAAACCACACCACCACCACAACCACCCTTCGCCGCTTCTCCTCCTCCAACGCCTCCACCACCGGCAAGTGGTCGAGTCGCGAGGGAAAGGGGGCTCTGCGGGTCACGAGAGGGCTATGGAGACCCGATCAACTTATTTTGTCTTTTGGTTTGGGTCAGCTAATTGGACCGGTCAGCTTGAAACGAAAGGGTAATCAAACGGGCTGACCAACTGACCGAGTCAGCCGGTCAGCTGGGTCAGCCCGGTCAGCTGAAAACAAACAACCCTGGAGTGGTTTCTGGCTATGGGTGTCTTTGCAACCTTACAGTCAGTCATGTTGAATCTTGTAAGTATGTCTTGTACATACTTTGACTGACTTATGAAGATGCCACTGTCAACTTGCTTACTTGAATTCCTAGAAAGAAATTGAGTTCTCCCATTGCACTCATTTCAAATCTATTCTTCATCAACTTCTCAAACTCTTTTCAGAGCTTTGGATTGGTTGACCCATAGATAATGTCATCTACATATACTTGAACTAGCATTAAGTCATTCCCTGTTCCTTTGATGAAGAGAGTTCCATCTATGATACCTCTTTTGTAACCATGCTGATAGAGATACTGAGATAGAGTCTCATACTACTTCCTTGGAGTTTGGTGTAGCCCATAAAAAGCTTTATCAAGCTTGCAGATATAATCAGAGTGATCAGGATCCGCAAATCCATGTGGTTGTTTGACATACACCTCTTTATCAATCACCCCATATAGAAAAGCACACTTGACATCAAGCTGGTACACCTTGAAATCCTTGGATGTAGCAAAAGCTAGGAATATTCTGACAGCTTCAAGTCTTGTTACAGGAGCAAAGACATCTGTGTAGTCAATTCCTTCTTCTTGTGTGTACCCTTGGACAACTAGTCTTGCCTTGTTTTTGATGACAAGTCCTTTACCATCCTTCTTGTTCATGAACACCCATTTGGTTCCTATAGTAGTCTTCCCTTGAGGAAGAGGACATAGGTTCCAAACCTTTTGCCTTTTGAATTGAAGCAGCTCCTCCTGCATAGCTTCAACCCAACTTCCATCCTTTACAGCCTCATCAATTTTCTTTGGCTCTATCTGGGACAAGAAACAAGAGTGAAGACAAACATTTGCATCATGGGTTTGTCCTCTTGTTCTTACCCTTGTGTCAACATCTCCAACAATGTTTGTGGTTGGGTGAGACTTATGAATCCTGAGTTAAGGAATTACAGCAAGTTGCTTAGAGAGATCTAAATTAGAGAAATTTAGATCTGGCATTGAAATTTCTCCCACCACATCAGCACACTTATCAAGTGCTGGGTGTGAGAATGATATTCTCTGTATTGTGAATCAACAAGGACCGAATATGATGATTGAGTTAATGATTATATGGCGGAATCAAACAATCAAGGAACATTGAATGCAAGAAATACTCATAAATGCTCTTTGTATTAATGATGGTGATCGGTTACAATGAATGCTAGTGTCCGAGCATTAAAACAGTAACAATACACCTTAAGAACATAAGAATAAACAAAATATTCTTATTGTCTGTAATGTCTATCAACAGTCACCTCACATTCGAGGTTTTCTATTTTATTTATAGGCTTACAAGATGCCTTTTACAAAATGACTAAACTACCCCTGACCTATACATCAGAGAACTAGTCTAAGTACAAAAGTCTTCATCAGCATTTCTTTTGTTCATCCGCATTAACTAATGCAGATGTGTTGATCTTCATCAGCATTTCTTTTCTTCTTCAGCATTATTGTTTGGTCATCAACATTGACAAATGCGGATGAACAAACACTTAGGCGCATTTCTTGCTGAACATCCGCATTAGTAAATGCGGATGTACAAAGTACTTGTTAGCATTTGTTTCGGCTATTCGCATTTGTTAATGCGGAAGAACAAACACTTGTTAGCATTTGTTCTATGGTCATCCGCATATACAAATGCGGTTAGCCGACACTTGTCTTCTATTTTCTTTGCAGATTCTTCATCTGTATTGGTTCTTGGACTTGTGGGATTTCCAGTAGAACAACCATCAACCCACCACTGAATTGGCATGTATGATCCTTTCAGGGTCCAACAATACTCCCCCTAAGGATTATACAGCCTAAGTACTTTAAGGGTTTGATGGTGGATGAGGTTATGAGGATTTTGCTAGGTCTTGTGTGGCTGGAGAGGAGACCAATGGTTCTGTGAGTGATGGATCCAGAATGGCCTTTATCATGTTGAAAAAGTCATTGGCTTCAGACATCTTTTCTCTACTAAGCACATAAATCTTCATCTGGCTCATAGTGTGAATGGCTTCAATGGGTAGCTTTGTAAATAAAATAGGCTCCCAGATGGACCAGTTGATAGTCCATCCCTATGAATCAAAAGGTATCCGTCCACATCTACCTCTAACTTCATAATATTTCCCAGCTGCAGAGGAGTCTTCTTCTTCTTCCTCTGCTCTCTCTTGGCAATGATTCTATCAAATGCCATCTTCAGAATCATAATGCACTTTAAGAAGTAGTGGATGTCTGCTTCTCCCAACTTGTTGTTTATCTCTCTGAAGTGCCTTGTGTATATGTAGTGGATATAGGATTCATCTAATAATCTCACCTCATATCCACTAAACAATCTAATCTCAACACCTTCTTTTCCTCTCCATCTTCTTTCAATCACCAACTCATATATCTTTTCATCATAGTAGACAACTGAGATTGGTTTGGAGGAATGAGTTCCAGCCACCATCTTTCTTTTCAATGATTCAGTTGGTTTCACCTTAAGCTCAGGGAACACCACTTCTTCAGCTGGTTTTGTTCTTTTCTTCTCAAGGGGGTTAACAAAGGATCTATCTTTCCTCGTGCAGATAGCCTTGAGAGATTTGAAGATGTCTGTTCTTTAAAACATCCTCAGAATATCTTCAAACTCATAACCCCTGAACATAGCCTTGTGATTAATCAACTCTAGATTGGATAGTTCTTTCAGATCATGGATCTCTAGGGAGTTCACCAGAGTAGAGTACTCTGTGAAGAATTGGACTAACCCTGAAATCCTTTTGACCATGAACATGTTCCACTCACTGTCATACTTTCAGGCAATAATTTTCTGATCAGTCTTGCCCTGGGGAGTAGACATACCTCTAATCATCTCTGCAGTGGTGAGCCCTTCTTGAAGTTTCAACTGTGAAGGCTCTACAAACCACTCAGGATATCTGTTCAAAACAAGTGCCAAAGAGTCATGATCTATATGGGTGAGCTGCATGTCTTGTGCTGAGACTCTGGTTCTTGGCTTTTTACTGGTAATCTCTTCTTCTAGTTTCTTCATCCTTTCTTTCTTTTCATTAATCAACCTAAGGATGGCAGCCCTTAGGGAATTTGTCTTCATGTTGCCCAGTTTTCTCTTTGTGAATCCTTGATCAGATAGATAGTCCTTCATTTCCCTGTCAGTCATACTGTAAGGATCAGGATACAGAGGTTGAGGAGTGGAAGTCTGCTTTGCCTTTGAGGATGATTTGACCACTGGAGCTGTGGGTGAAAGAGTCTTTTCATACTCAGTCTCATAAGTAGGGTCCAGCAGTATGTTTAATTTTTCTTCTTCTGCCTTCTTTCCCTCATATGTCAACCGAATACCTCATCAGGGTCATACCCATCGTTGATTAAAAGCATTGCCTTCACCATCAGATCATCAGTTTGGGCTTTCTCTACCATCTCCTGTATTGATGACTCCTTCTTCACAGGACTTTCATGAGCTATTGGTTCATCAACCACATAGCCACCCTCTATCTCTCCTTCTTCTAAATCAATGAATTCACCCTTCTTTTTCAATTGGGCTTCAGCTTTTTCATGTTCTTCTAAGAATACAGCAATGGCTGCAACGCTTCGGGGGTCATCTTTTTTTGCTTTTTCTTGATTGGTTCTTCTTCTACCATTGGTCTTATACCCTTAGCCTTTTCAAACAAGTATTTCCTCCTTCTGGTATAGGTTTGCATTCTTGGACCAGAAGAGGTTTCAGCCTTTTCAGCCTCTTGAGTCACTTTTCAGCCTTTGACTTTTCTGTTTCATCAGGAGCAGCTGCTGATTCTTCTCTTTTTTGTTGTTCTTCACATAATTTTCTAATAATCTACTTTTGTTCATCAAACAATGATATAGCAGACACTATTTGCATACTCAATTACTTCTCAATTGGGACAACAGATTGAGGAATGACTACAATGGGTTCTGACAACTTGCCTCTGATCAACAATGAAATCCCAAAAATCATCATCTATAATGAACTCTTTTGCAGTGAAGATGTCAACAGCTTTAATCATATCACTGAATTCAACCTCTTCAGTGTGAGTTTCTTCTTGTTTGCGTGTGTAGATCACCATTTCCAAGCTAGATTCATCATGTTTTAAACCACTTGTTTCTACCCCTTTCTCAGTCTCAGAGAACTTCATCTTTTTTGCAGGAAGGGAGTTATCACCACTCTCCCCTGATGAACCTTCATCACTGTAAACTTAATCACTTTCTCTTCTCTTTTCTCTCCCTTATCATCTTTCTACATTTCAGCTTCTCTTTTAATCATGACAAGCAGCTCTAATCAGAGACTCTGTTGTTTAGAGATTCTATTTGTTTCTACAAGTCCATGATAATATAAGCTTGTTCTTCAATCATTCCTTCTTGTTCTTCCATAACAATAGTTTGGATGGCTAAAGTGTCAACATGACCACTTACTTCATCACTTGAATGTAGAAGAGCAACCTTTAAACTTTTTGTCTCTTTTTCTTTCTCTTTCTTCTCAACCTCATACTTTTCTTTCAAATCTTTTAACTCATTCTCTTTTTCATCTAATTCGAAAAGTCTATCTTGGATAATACTAGATCTTCTATTCAACAATTTCTCCATCTTTGCTACTTTCTTCAGCAGCTCAGAGATCATTTCATCCTTCTCATCGGGCCTATTCACCTCTGATTCAGCAACACTTTCAGAAGGAACAGCCTCAGAAGTAACCTGCCTAACACGTATCTATCTTTGATGATCCTCCTTATCAAATGATGATTTGGATTCCTTTAAAAAGCTGGCTGAATCACCATACTCAACAGGCTCAGTAGTAGCAGGAGATGATTGAACATGAGATATGGGGGAATGATGGATTGGTGAAACATGGGTTGAGTGTATGGGTGATATACGTGGAGAGATGATGGGTTGTGATTGTGGTGATGGGATTGATGATCTTTGAGGTGATGGTATTGGTGTGGGCATAAAGGGTGAGGCTATATCAGCT
>CM046040.1:59998531-60081775 GCA_025215565.1 Flaveria ramosissima | reverse complement strand
ACTTCCAGGTCGTGACAATGTTCAATAGGACAAATTGCACCCGGTTGACCTCGAGTCACACAGGTGGGGCTCGTCAGACCCAGTGGTACTACCCAAGTTTCCCCGCTATTCAATTAACAATTTGAAAGTGTTGAGGACTTTTCCATGGTAAACAGCACTATATTAATATTATACACAACTCAAATATAAAAGCGTTTAAATTACCAGTATGCTATCTCCCCCAAAAGAGATTAAGTAAATAGTGGAGCATGAACTCACCTGATATGCGTAACAACTACTTAGGGTTACTTTGGAAGTAAGAGTGGACAGACAACTTCAGAGGTTACCTAGATCATGTAAGTAGATAAGTACGTGTAACATAGAACATGTGGAACCTAAGCACACTACAACCAAAGACTCAAGGTTTCAGAAAACAGACACGTTTGACTCAGTTGACCCGTTTGACCCGTTGGTGACATCATGAGTTATAATTCAATTAAGCAAACGTGAACATATAACATACATGGTTAACATTCAAATGGATCACATGAGGTGCTACATTACCTAATGCATAACTTAGATCATCATACACTAAATATCATACAAGTCATGCGAATCTAAAACATTAACATGCCCACCAGTTACAACATAACTAACATGCCACACAAAGATCAAATCACGCACTACATGCCATGTGAAGCCACTCACGACTTCACATCCTAAACCCTGCCAATCCTACTAAGTAAGGGCCTCAGATTCGCACGCGTGTATGATGATCACAATCATATTCAATAACCATGTTCATTGCATTCAACATATACCACAATAATTAATTTCCAGTCCCAAACATGATGACTTAATTACTAATCAACCATCAACATCATACATGATCATCAAAGTCCATACAACACCCATGATCATCCAAGCATTCCATACAACTAAATTAACATATTCTATCACATTAGAAATCATCCATGAACGTACTAACATGCTCCTATATCCCAACATGCTCAAACTATCATCTTTCAAACTTTGTGCAAATAAAGTTTCCCTTTTGGGAAAGCACATCCTGAAATCTATCAAACACCCAATGTATTCATAAATTCATTAATAATTCACCAATTCAAGTTCATATCAACATCTAAGCATGATCAACAACATCCAAACATCATAATTCACTATCCTTCATGATCAAAAGTTTCTACTTTTGAAAATCTATGAACTCGACATTCATTCTTAGTTTTCTAGCATCCATATCATCAATCTATTATACATACATCATCATAAACCCTTCAACAACATCAATTCATCATCAAATCATCATATCATGAAAAATAAAGTTACTATTCTTAGTAACCTATGAACAACACGTCAAAAACGTAACTTTCTTGCATAATCGACGTTAACTAACATGTATACAATCTAACTAACATGATAGCATCATCAATTGACCAAACTTCAACATCATGAACACCTATACACGAATTAGGGTTCGGCCAAATAGAAAACTCCTCAAAACTTGTAAAATTTTAACTTTTAAACGTGTAATGGCTTGTATTTGATGATTCTAACTTGTTGCAACCCTTGAAATCGATCAAATCTGATGCTTTCTTGCTTGTTCTTGGTTGAAATCGCAAAGGGAGGGGGTATGGGGATGAAGTCGCGGCCGATGGGTGTTGGGGGGCTAGGGTTTTGTTTTATTTAATTTAATTTTGCATAATTACCATTTATGCCCTTGTTGTTTGTATTTTTATAAAAACTAGCTTTTAAATCCTTTTTAAAAGTGTTTTTAACTAATTTATTAAGCATATAGACTCATAGTCACAATTATATATTTTATTTTTATAAAACTCAACACATAAGAATTAATACACACGTTTCCACGTTACGCGATTAATTTCCACAATGAACATTTAAATCGCGTAAACACATAAACATAACACAACAATCACATAATCAGTTAAATTAACATTAATTTAACATTATTGATTATTATTAGGTCACCAACGTTAAACGACAACTAGTGCGTGCTCAAGACACGTGTATGCAAGACGTAACAGAACTAACGGAATTTGGTAACGTAAAATTACCGGATGTCACATTATCCCCATGTTGAAAGAACTTTCGTCCCGAAAATTGCGTTACATGGTGAGTGTTCCATCACTGGTCTACTGCATTGGCACACAGAAATCAAAATCAAGTGAGTTTTGGATGAGCTGTCACAAGACATCAGTATAATCGATTCCCTCCTCTTGAGTGTATCCTTGAACTACCAGTCTTGCCTTATTCTTGATGATCAAGCCTCTATCATCTCTCTTGTATCTGAAAACCCATTTGGTGCCTATTGGTACTTGACCAGATGGTAGCGGACATAGGTTCCAAACCTTTTGTCTCTTGAATTGAAGCAGCTCCTCTTTCAAGGTATCTTCTACCTTCTTGGGTTCCATCTGGGATAAAAAGCATGAGTACAAACAGACATTCCCATTGTGAGTTTGTCCTCTTGTTCTCACACCTTCAGAGACGCCCCCTATGATTTTCTCAGTTGGATGAGTGTTGTAAATCCTAAGTCTAGGGATCACCTCCAATTGCAAAGATAGATCCAGATTGAACATATTTTGCTCAGGAGCTTGAACACTGGTACCAGCTGATGTATCAAACTTATTCAATGAGGACTGATTGAATGAATGAGAAACATCATCATCATTTGTTGGCTGTGAAGCAGCATTAACAATTGCCTGTTCATTCAAGATGCTACTTCCATCAGCTTGGTGTTGTGTAGTGTCACCGGATGAGGTTTGAGACTCGATAGATGGATCACTGGTTGAAGCTCCACTATCTCTTGAGATAGTCATGCTATCAGATCTGCCAATAGTGGGAGCTCGGTTTGCTGCAGGTCTTGGAGAATTTGGAATAGGTCTGGGTAACTCAAATAGTTGGTCTTCATCGGAATCACTTTGAGTACATGTTCCAGCTGAAACATTCTTACAAGAAGGTTTAAAATAGTTTGGAAACAATTCTAAATCAAAGATATGATCAGGGCCATTCCCCCTAACACAAGAAGTGTGCTCATTAACAACAATGTTGAAAGATTCCTCAAATTGTTAATTTTTAATGTTATAAACTCTATAAGCTTTAGAGTTAGAGGAATATCCAACAAAGATAGCATCATCCGACTTTTCAGCAAATTATCCAAATTGTCCTTTGTGTTAAGTATGGTACATCTGCTGCCAAAGGACCTTAGAAAGCCAATGAATGGTGGCCTCTTGTTCCATAGCTCATAAGGGGTTTTTCCATGTGGCTTAACTACAAGAACCCTGTTCTGCACATAGCATGCAGTGCTGACTGCCTCTGCCCAGAATGTTAGAGGCAGCTTTGAATCAGCTAACATGGTCCGAGCAGCCTCAATAAGTGTCCTGTTCCTCCCCTCAGCAACACCATTTTGTTGAGAAGTTCTAGGAGCACTACATTGTCTGGCAATCCCTTTTGAGTTAAAGAATGAGTGAAGAACTTGATTCTTAAACTCAGTCCCTTGATCACTTCTAATATTTTAACCTTGTGATCAATTTGATTTTCTATTTTAAGAATAAAAGATTTTAAAGTTTCAGCAGTTTCATCTTTAGTTCTTAAAAAGAATACCCATGTAAATCTTGTAAAATCATCAACAATCACAAGGCAATGTGATTTCCTTCCAATGCTCATTATACTTAGGAGACCAAACAGATCCATGTGCAATAAGTGTATTGGAGTGGTGATAGAGTTAATAACTTTGGATTTATGAGATGTCTTATGTTGCTTCCTTTTCAGGTATGCAACACAATTATCTTTGCAGAAAAATTCCTTTTTAGCCAAACAATGTACCAAGTTATTTTTAGCCTATTTATTTATTGTTTTAAAATTCACATGATGTCACACCCCCGCTAAAAGCGGAAACACGGGGATGTAACGAGATCGGGATCGTCATAACACATGGTAAGCGATAGAGATGCAATATAATAAATGATGACAAGCGTGTCATGACGACACCCAATAACAAGGGGACTTGTGTCGTGTTTAGTCAATATTCACGACAACATAGCCATAAGCATGTACATGATAAACGATTCACATAATCACATAAAGATGAAATTGTAATGTAAATTCCCACAACCCAGGAACAAGTATCAAAAGATTGTAATTGTTTACACAGGTCAACATTGTTCAAAGTAATTGTTTGACAAAACATGTTTAGTCCCAAAAATGCATCCTAGGGTCCCCACTAAGGCAGCACACCTAGATTCCTCAGTTAGCATGATCACCTAAAAAGATATGCTCAAAACGGTCAACATAATTGTTGGTGAGCTCGCAGGTTTAAGTAATAAAAGAGTAAGTGATGCTGTATATAGTAAGTGATGTGGAATACCGTGAATACAGTTATATAAACAAGTAAAATCACATAACAATGAGCTTTGCAACCAAACCTAGCCACGTACACGAAGATATTGTCGGCATATATTCACCCAAGGGCCCGTTCCTGGCCACTGATGGTACCAACTAGTATACCATCAAACAAGGGTGGGGGTGTCAACCCAGTAGTACTACCAATACCTAACCGTCGGTTCCCACACTGGAATTAAATAGTTGCAAAGATAGAACCACACAACAGACCCAAGCATGTATCATATAAGTACTTGTAAAACAGTATCACGTTGATTCCTTGTATGTAAAATGTAAGTAAGTTGTACAACATTGAAAATGGGTGAGCATACTTTTCCCCCAAGTTGTAAATGTTTGAAATATTGTATAAGCGTAAAGAGGGGCCACGAAACTCACTTGTTAAGTGGTAAGTATGTAAGATCAATGTTTCCAAATGTCGTATGAAATGAACGGTCAAACACCTATTGACAGTTATTGTTAAGCATCAATGATATGAAATAAGCGCATAATAATGATCAGTCGGTTCGGGTTGTATCGGCTGGGTCGCGAACTCACACAAACAGACACACGTACTAGACCTTATGTAGATCCAAGTACTAGACATTGTCGCCATTGTTGATGATATTTGAGTAAAAGTTTCATTGTTATTGAGAAAGTATTAGATAAATGTCAATAGTTATAAGTCGGTTGATAGTTGTAAAACGTTAGTTTAATTTGTTTTGAATAGTATTTGTGGCCTTTTTAGCGTTGACTTTAATCTTTGTGGCCGAACAATGGCAACTGTGTTAATGTTACCTCAACATCACACGACCTACATACACCACGCACAAGAAGGAAATCACACACAACAATTACAGTCGCACGACAAGACCAGACGCACGACTCAACCTCCATACGCACGAATTAACCCTCAGTCGTGCGAATCAGCTTCATTCGTACGATTGAGCCTTCATTCGTATGACTGGCATTCAGTCGTACCACACAACACTCAATCGCACGACTCAACCTCCATACGCACGAATCAACCTTCAATCGTGCGAATTAGCTACTTTCGTACGATTGAACCTTCATTCATGCGATTGGACTCCAGTCGTACGATACACGCACAATCGCATTCATTCAGTCGGTCACCTGACTCAATCGCACACATCCATTCGTTCGCATGACTCAATCGCACACATACACACAGTCGCACGACTCAGTCGCACGACATACCCAGTCGCACAACTCAGTCGCACGATTGACTCAGACGCATGGCTCAGTCGCACACATACACACAGTCGCACGACTCAGTCGCACGACATACCCAGTCGCACAACTCAGTCGCACGATTGACTCAGACGCATGGCTCAGTCGCACGACTCACCCAGTCGCACGACTCAATCGCATGACAGACCTAGTCGCCTGGACAGCAGAATCGCGACTGTGGTCGGGCTGAGCAGGCTTCGGCTGCTCTAAACACGAGTTTTACACAACAAGGACTTCCAGAAACACACTACAAACATACACAAACATGAAACACAAGCAGAAAGACCTCACACGCACCCACACGACCTCATGTGTTCGGGTTGAACCCGAACACCTAAAACCCTAGTTTGGACAGTCGTGAATAAGTAAGAAAAGGGACAACCAAAGTCGTCTACCTGCTAGAAAGGAGTAGACTAGGCTGTAGATGAAGTCTAGACGATGAAAACGAGACCAAGCGGGTTGGATTTGGTGCTAGAATGAAGAATATGGTGTAGAGAGAGTGAAGAAGATGAAGAAGGAGGTGATGAATGATTTAGGGCTGGAAAATGGGTTTATATACCCAGCCCAAGTTTGCAAAATGTCAAGTTTAGTCCCGCACTTAACCCCCGAGTTTTCCCAAATTTGTTTCGGTTGAAAAACGACTTTGTTAGGTTAATTATATTAATTATAAAAATGTATTTAATGATACTTATAACTTAAAAATGGTTTTATTAGTGACGTTTATTATGTATAAAAATGATATATTTGGCGGTTACGATGATTAAAGTTTCAAAAGTTTTTAAAGACATCACATTCACAATGAAAGCACAAACACAACGATGATAAAGCAAACATGATATCCACATAAAGAGTTAATAAAGATGAGGAATGATCGATCAAGGAATAGTTAACAGAAAACCACGTTAATTGACGGACCTTAAGGTGACGGATGTCACACATGACACATTCGTTTATGCCATAGTGTTGACTCATCACCATCAGCTTTGGAAAGAAAGCATGATATTTCACCTAGTGTGGAAGCATTGTTCATATCTAGCTTGTACACATCCCCTCTCCTGGAGATCTAAGAAGCACTCATGTTTTGTGAAAAGCATTTGATGCTTTTGATCACAAAAATGAAAAACACTTAACAAGTTGTGTTCAAGCTGTTTGACAAAATGTACTTTGTCAACTTTTAAATACCATTGGATATACTCCCTCTGCCAGAAATATATCCTCCGGCCTCACCTCCAAACTGGACAGGTGCTCCATCAAAATGTTGAAATTATTGAAGGAGAGATTTGTTCCCTGTCATGCCTGGAGCATCCACTATCCACAATCCATACATTGTTATTCTTGTTATATGGATGTCCCTGCACATAAGATGAGATGATTAGTTTTGATTGGAAACCCAAGCCTTGTTGGTCTTGGTTTCTTCCAATGATACTGACACAATTGAACCAAAGTTTATGCATGAGGGTTCAATGGATGTCTTTGAAGATGAGGTTTGGGCTGCAGCATCTTCCTTTCTTCCATTCCATCCCTTGGTTGATCACAGAAGATGAGCTTGTTGAAGCTTGTGCAGCTTCGTATTCTTCCGAAGCTTCTTTCTTTTTGGAAGAAACCTTCACCACCTTTTCTTCTAAAGCAGTCTTCTTCTGGGATGGTTTCAAGGGGACTCTTTTGTTCTTTTGAGTCTTGACAGCTTTAACTTCTGAAGTCATTTTCCCTTCGGAAGAAGGACTTTCTTCCGAAAGCAACCTTGCTTCGGAAACGAGCTTCCCCTTTTTCATCACTTGAACCATTTGATAAGGTCCAAATGAGAATCCTTCCCTGACTCCTTCTCTTTTAACATTCTTTGCATAATGTGTGCTAGCAGGATTGTAGTAACAATCTTTGGCCATGTGGTTTTGCAGACCACACATTATGCAAGTAATGTTAATCTTCTGGGAACTTGAGGATTGTTGTTTCTTGTTCTTCTTTTCTTCATCAGCAATCTTTCCCTTTAACTTCTGATCCTTTTGTAGGACAGGAGTGCTGGTACTACACCCCTTTCCTGAATCAGAGTTTCCTACCACCTGGAATCCAGCTGAGATGAATACACTCTTTTGCTTTGGGTCTATCTTCAGCTTGGACTCAGCCACTTTCTTGGCAGTTTTTCTGGCTGCCTTAACTCTGCTTCTTCTGGATTTGGTGGTCAGGGGTTAATCATCACCAGTAGGAGTGGGTAAAATTATCTGGTTCTTCCCTGTGATGGTCTCCATAGTTGCATCACTCTTTGACTCATGGGAAGGTGGGTCAGCAGATGGAACCTCTTGCTCTTCAGTACCACACCTTGGTTGTCTAACAGACTCATAAGGATGTGGTGGAGCAATTTCATTAGTTTCCAACCCACCTTTTTTGGTAACAAAGTTTTAAGTGAGAGGATGATGCAAGAATGGCTTGGAAGTTTTACTCGGAAATAGCATGCTTCTTGGCTTGAGCCTCAGCAGTGACAAGCTAGGCTTGAGCCTCAGACAATTTGGATATTAAATCCTTGATTTGATTCTTGTAGTTTGTATGTTCATGTTTTAACAAGGACAGAGTTTTCTCTAACTTCAATTTTCTTTTGATAGTCAGATTCAGCACTTTTAAAATCAGATTTTAAAACATTTAAAGACTCAATATCAGATTTAATTTCCATATTGTAGTCCTGATATAACTTAACCATAGCAATACAAGCTGGAGTACAGAGATGTTCATATACCTTGTTGTCATCTGTTCCAGCCATGAGTGCTTGAGCAGGAGTCACATCCTGTACCATGAAGCTCTAGTCAACTTCTTGAGCCATAGCAGTTGTCTCAGTTGACTTTCCAGTAGCCTTTGATGTAGAGGGATGTATGGAGGTCTGTGGGGTTCCCGGATTTGACTTGGGAGCCTTGCATTCCTGACAAAGTGACCAAGTTGGTTACAGTTGTAACATTTGGCCTTTGTCTTGTCAAACCCAAATTTGCTGTTGGTTGGGTTCTGGGGAAATTGCCTTCCAGTTCTCTTGAAGAACTTCTTCGCTCTATAGGTTAACAGAGCCATCTGTTGGACTATGTCCACATACTCCACATCATCTGGGGTGAAACACTCTAGATCATCAAAGCAATACTGATAGTCACTAGAGTGCCCATTTCTTAAGACGAAGGCACAACTGTCCTGAAAAGAACTTTGCTGAGCCTGTTGAGACCTTGGAGTCTCAGGGAATGTAATGTATGGCCTAGAAGAACATGATGGTTATTGGGTGTATGTTAGGTACTATTAAGGTTGGGGGGTCCTAAGCCTTCAGCAACCATTAAAGGATTGCTAGCAGGAAGACTCAAGGGTCTGCTTGTCTGATGGCCTCTCTTGTTCTCCACCTCTAAACGGTATCCATCAAGAATGCCATAAAGTTCAGTCATGGTGAGGGTGTTCAGATTTTCTATCCTCTTGATAGAGACACGGTAGAACGTCCACTCGTTTGGGAGTGCACTCATGAACTTTCTTTTGAGATATCTTAGTTCAAGGGCAATTCCCACAGACTGAATGGAGGAAATAAGAGCCATATACCTGAAGTATTGCTGGCTGAGGGTCCCTCCAGCAATATGAGTGAAGTTCTTGAACTGTTGCTTCAGGGAATCCTTCTTGGAGTCATTGGAGCTGGAGTACATCTGAACAAGTGCATCAAACAGTTCTTTAGTTGACTTTCAATGCTCAAACCCCACCATGATGGAGTTGGGTATAGCAGTCATTAGAACCGTCATGGCATTACTTTTAATGTCCAGCTTCTTCCGCTCTTCATCAGAGTAGTCTTCAACAGCCTTCTCTATCATGGCACCGTTTTCACCTGGTGTTGCCACCTTTGGTTTGTAAGGGCCATTGATAATAGATTGCCACATTTTGTTATCTTGATACCTGATGAAGTCTTCCTTACGTCTGCTCCATGATCTAAAGTTTTTAGGGGTGATGATGGGTGCTTTAGTCATCGTCCCCATCTCTACTTCAGACTTTTGGTTGAGGGTCATATTGAGTGTGGTGTAGGGAGGAGTGAAAAACAAGTTGATTTGGATGGTAAGATCTCACAATCAAGAGCCTAAGAAGCTCTGATACCAATTGCAGGATCCGTTTTTGTCACTTAACACTTAGTTTTTCTCTCAAACTCACTTGTAACACACTCGAATCAGATGATGTTGCAGAATCTTTTCTAAGAGTTTATTATAATATACTAAGTAACAAAGAACACAAAGAAATAATTTTCAAGGTACTTGTATATATTACTTCTCAACTCAAAGTATTACAAGACTCTTACAAGCATATTACATGAGTTACAATGAGAAACTATATATACTAGATCCTACAGTCGGATATACTTTGATACCAGCTGGAAACCTATGACTAAAGCATATACTACAATGCTAAAGTTAAGGTATCTTAGATAAAGTATTATCTAAGATAAGGTAGTCATGACATGTCCATGACTTACCTTTTGTCACCAACTAAAGTTGACAACTATACTAACTGATAAAGGTGAACAGTGGAATAAAGTATGGTCAACTACATAGGCTTTACAGAAAACACCATGCAGTATATCAGAGGTCTGCAGCGGAGTGTCAGAGAGACCATACATATGTCCACTAGTTCATAGTAGTGTCTTCCAAAGGTTAATTGGCTTTAAAAGAAATTTTTCTTCTGAAGCAACTTATACTTCGGAAGAGGCTATTTCTTCCGAGGCTTGAGGACTTCTTCATATATTTATACTTCAGAAGTTGAACTCTTGATTTCTTCTAAGTCTTGAACTTCGGAAGAGAACACTTTGTCTTCGGAAGTTGGAGTTTTTCTTCGGAAGATGATCTTGCACTTTTCTTCGGAAGAACTCCATTTCCTTCGGAAGTTTCACACTTAGCTTAGGAAGTCCTTTATTAGTTGCACCAAAATAGTTTTAAGTGATTTGGCTTTGGTTGCACCAGCCTTTCTAGATCCAACACCTAATAAATTACAAGATCAAATAAAATGAACAAAAATTTAAAAAATTGAAAAACTAAAAAAGTTAAAAAAAAATTAAAAATAACTTAAACTTCTCGCGTGCGAGAAGTTGTGAGAAGTTAAGTGGATGCGAATAATTTTATGGTGCGAGTTCACTTCTCGCGCAAGAAAAGTTAGAAGATTATAAAAGGGTACAGTGTGTGCGATTAGTGGACTTATCGCGCACTTAACCTCTGATTTCATACTCACTTGTAATCATTTTAAATCAGAGAGTAATATACGTACTTGAAGTTTATTTACTTAATTTTGTGCTTGAATTTTGTTCTTATTGTATTCTACTCATTCAATCTTCTCACCGTAATCGATTATATTCCGCATTCTACTCTCGAGATCGATTTGATTTGTTATTGTTGATCCTTAAAGAACGTAAGAAAAAAAATATAAACACTCGTAACAGTATGTAAAAAAGTATACAAAATGATACATTCTCCTCGTAATGCTTGCGTATAAAAATAACTTGTTGTAAAGGTATGTAGAGAATTGATGAATATATCATGTTTTCTGAAAATTAATGTTAAGAACTCAATAAGGAATTTCAAAACAAAAAAAAATTAAAAATATGATAGTTTAATCGTAGGTAAATTAACTTTTTTTAATAGCAAATATTTCTACTTCTATTCATACATTACATCAAATTACACAATGTCTGTGTTTAAACCCATGACCTCCCCTGTAAGAGGCAAAGCCTCTATCAAAAAAGCTAGTCCCACCCACCTATAGGTAAATTAACTACATCACGTTTCAGTGTTATGATATCCAAATTTGTGTTGGAAAACCACCAGCGTATTCGGTTCTTGTTGTTGGAAAATTAACCTGATCATTTCATTATTTAACGTACATAGATTACCTTACTTTTTATGTGCAACTTGAATTCATAAGTTCAAAATTATAAAACAACAATGTTATCGGTTTTCTTGTAGATATAAACATTTGAGAAAAACAAAAAAAGAAATATAGAAAATGCAAACTTGTGCGTGAACAGGTGCACAGTGGATTTTTATATGATAATAAAATTATTAAAATAGTTTATAATTCGGGTATGAAATAAAGTAAATTATCTTTTTCTGTATGGCATAAAGTAAACTATAAAAGTTTGAAATCTCACTCTGGAAGTTCTTTCTATTTTAAGTAGGCTCGATATTAACGTTACAGATCTCTATATATTCCTAATTTTATAAGGCCCCATTATAAGCATTTAAATTTTGTAACCTAAAGTTGACTTTCAAGAAATTAAATTCACTGCCCAAATAAACGCGTCAATTACTCGAATTAAAGATTCATTAGTTTTTATAATACAGTAACGTTATAAAACTATTAACTTGGATAAACCCATTCAATTCGCTATTAGGGTTCTAGATGACTAAATTCTTGTACGATAGTTAAGTTGTGACAATCGCCTATATGATATTTGTCACATGTTCCTAACCATTAATACATTTTTGAAAGTTACTTTTGAGCTCCGCAACTATGACACAATCAAAGTCAAGTCATTATCAGTTTGACCCTTTCTGGTTTATATTTTTTGTGCAGTGGGTTTAAATATAAATTTGCTAACACTTAATGTAGTTATGTATCCATTAGTGACCCACTTACATACTTCTGCTATCTATTATTTTTCATTTCTTTTTAAACGGCTAACGAATAATTTTTAAACTCGATCATCCGGGTAAACCTATTGGCGAAATGTCACACACGCCCGCGAATACAGACAGCGCTGGTGACCCAGCTCGTCCATCATTCCAAGAGAAACTACCATCCAAAGGCCCGCTGTGGTAAACACTTAAAGCATATTACATCTAATGAGAATCCAACCATTGACCTTTCTTTCACACACCAACTTATCCTTGATATGAGCTATTTTTGTATTATGCAGTTGCTATTGGTCTCAAATGGATAGTTTTAAACGTATAATGTCTTGCTTCTATACTAAATATTAAGGTTTTAAATCTTAGAAGTGACGGGTAGTGGAATGAATTATGAGTTGTTACGAAGAAAATAAACTTTTATGAAAAGCTACATTTCGAGTTACCTAGCCGTGTATTGTAGGATTCTACCGAATTAAATTATGTTTAAATCTCTTTATTATTGTTTCTTCCCTACTAATAATAAGATCAAACCGAAAAAAAGGTGATTTGCCTATGAAAATATATATAAGTTACACCATGTCAATTATGCATGAACTTCTAAAAGAAAATTTTTAAAACAATATTTCCAAACAAGAGCATGTAACTTTTGACAAATAAATCATATCTTTAATAAATTTATTATATTAATATTTTATTTATTTAACCCGTGTAATACACGGGTTCACTAAAGCTAGTATTATGTAATCATGCCTGGCCTTATGGGTTTTTATGGGAACTAAAAAATATACATATGCGTGAATATAAAAATAAAAATAAAATACCGGAAAAAATCCAACTTTGTGTGCTATCATTAATATAACTTAATGTTCCGGCATGGATAAACAAAATTATCTAAAAATATAGAAGCAGTCTCTAACAAAATCTCATGGAAAAACAATAGTATAAAAGCATGTGGTCTGGTCTATTCGTAATCCACACCCACCGCAAACACCATTAAAGTTTGCTGCTTCCACCTGCATTGGACATGGCTGCAGAAATTATGAAACAGAAGATGTATTCCAAAGAAGAAGATGCAGCCAAAGTAGAAATATGGAAATACATTCATGGTTTCACGCCAATGGCTGTGGTCAAGTGTGCCATTGAGCTTGGGATACCTGACATCCTTGAAAAGCATGAATCTCCCGTGACACTCGCTAACCTCGCGTCAGAGATCGGGTGTCCGCAACCATCGTTGCAGAGGATCATGAGGTTCTTGGTCCACCAAAAAGTATTCCAAGAAACCCCGATATGTGAAACATCTGTTGGATACGTGCAGACCCCAGTGTCTCGTCTTCTAACAAGACATGGGAATAATAGCATGGCGGATTTGGTGCTTTTAGCGACCAATCCGGTTATGCTAGCGCCATGGCAGAAGCTAAGTGCTTGGGTATTGAGTAACAAAGACTTGCCATTTGACGCGGCACACGGCACTGATCTATGGGGATTTACTGCAACGAATCCTGAGCATAGTAACTTATTCAACAATGGAATGGCGTGTGATGCTCGCTCATGTGTGGCAGCAATTCTTGAGGGTTGTCCGGAGGTATTTAAGGGGCTTCGGACAATGGTGGATGTTGGTGGAGGTAATGGAACGGCAATAGATCGCATTGTGCAGGCTTGTCCTTGGATCAAAGGCGTTAATTTCGATCTTCCTCATGTTGTGCAAGCTGCTCCGGCTTATACGAGTGTTGAACATTTGGGAGGCAATATGTTTGATCATGTTCCGAAAGCTGATGCTGTTTATTTGATGGTTAGTCCGATGATTGAAATCCTTTGTGTTTTTGTCCAAATCTTTTATATTTAGTGTTCTAGTTTTGTGGGATTTACTTCTGTATGTTTCTTTGTTTAGGTTTTTTTTGGGATTTTTTATTTAACGGTTTAGTTTTGTGGGATTTTCATGTATATGTTTGTTTGTTTGTTTGTAATGGTTCTGTTTTTATGTTGTAGAAAGTACTTCATGATTGGGCAGATGAAGAATGCATTGTCATACTAAAGAAATGTCTGGAGGCTATTCCTCGAGATACCGGAAAGGTGATCGTTGTAGACGTGATTGTTGGACGCGAAGGTGACGATGAGTTGAAAGGTGTGGGATTAATGTGTGATATGGCGATGATGACTTTAACAACTAAAGGGAAAGAGCGGACTATGGAAGAATGGTCTTACTTGTTTCATGAGGCCGGATTTACTCGTTACACTGTTAAATACATTCGAGCCCCTCATTCTGTTATCGAAGTTTATCCATGATTCTTGCTGCTCTAGTTTGTTCGTTTCATAATAAAGCACTTAAAAATAAACTGTACTTAAGATCATCTATTTGGAAATGTTGTAATGTTCGGTTCCATATGTTTCCTAATTTCTTCTGTTATGGGAATCAATGAAATAATGTGTACTTTTTTAGCTTAAGTTCATCAAACCGAAACATATTTCCATAAAATAATATTCCTATATTGTCGATGGCAATTTTTGAAACGAGGGCCGGCATCCACATTCAAATCATAATTAGATATTCGGTTATATTAGAGACAACTTACCTACAATAGATCGTGATACATTGTTTATGGTTGGAGTTTTGTTATATATATACACTAGCTTTAGTTAACCCGTGTATTACACGGGTTGAATAAATAAAATATTAAATATAATAAAAATTATTAATTATTAAATAATATGTGATTTAAATTATATATGAGTAAGTACTATAAGTAATAAAACAATAATATCAACTTTTTAAAATTTATTTTTATACTTTCTTTGTTTTTACTAAAAAATAAATCAAACATTTCGTTTCAAAACAAAACATATTTAAAAAAATGTCCTTTTTAAAATATTTCATGTTTTAAAAAAAGTATGTGTACGTTATTGAAAATTTTCTTTTTATAAAAAAATTTTTCTCTAGAAATAAACATTAATAAAAAGATCTATTTCTTAATCTTTTTAAAACTAGCTTATAATCAAAAAAAGAATTAAATAATAATTAGTAATTAATTGAGTTATTTAATAGGAGAGAGAAGCGGGAAAAATTTTGTTAGTGTTGCCATGTGGCATCTCTAGTTATCATTTTATGACATGTGCCATCTCTAGTTACCCTTTTATTAGAATAAGAATATTAGATTATAGACCCGTGTAATACACGGGTTGAACAAATAATCTTTAAATATTTCTTTATACACAACATTTCATGTTTTATTTGTAGATTTATCATTTTATCTAATATTAGTAGTTTAACTTAATTTTTACTTGAACTCTAGATAACACCACATATAATTGACTATGTGAGAATATCAGTTATCTAAAAAACAAACCAACCATTGACATTGATTGTCATTTGTTGGAATTTTGAACACAAAATAATTATATTTATATGTTTTTATATAAATAGTTATTTATTTATTGGTTTAAGTTCTCGTTTTGTAACGAGCTAACCGTGTCCAAACTGAAGCTAAGATGAATTAGATATCGATGCTCGAAGTTGAGTGGTCAAAATAAAGAAAGTAAAACTTGAGTGATTATTGTAGGAAATTTTGTAATTTTTTGCATAATGCTAATAAAGCCATGTATTGATTAACATGGATGTTTTATGTTGACCAAGTCTTTTAATAAATATTATGAATGTCTATTATGGATCATAATTTTTATTAAAATTGGTATTAAACTTGTCATGAATAAAATGAGAGTTTAATTTGGTCTCATAAAACATTTCATAATCAAATTGGAGTTTGGTTATGAATCATAAAACTCAAATTAATATGAACTTATTAGCATGAGTATATAAATAAACTCATGATCATGAAAAGTAAAAAGAAGAAATTTAATTTCTTGAGTGTCAACAAGTTTTATAGAAATTTAAAGAGAAGTACTCTCTAAATTGTTCTTCCTACACCATCATCTTTAATCTTGTTTCATATACATAACACATATACTTTACCCGGTGATCTCGTGGGCCGAGGCACTCTCCGGCAGTACATACTCTTTGGTTGTTGTACCCTGGGAGACAGACGCGTTGTCTTGAGTACAGAAGCGAAATCTGTTTTAAGGAACCCGTGTCTAACACGATCCTCAGCCACAACCATCAATCTTTTGTTTGTTATTTGTTGTAGTCAAGTGATATAGTTGACGATTCAAACGTGATGAAGACTCGTGTCAAGAATTTTATGTGAAGACTCGTTGGAGTATATACTAAAGACGTTTGTTCGAATCAAATTTGGTACATAAATATTGTTTATATTTATTTTTTTGTTGTATTTGTAAACGTATTGTACTAAAAATATTTATCATGGCTAACGAGAGTATCGTTTAGAATTATATTTTTAATATAAAGTGAACCTATTTCCTACAATCTTAAAACAGATTTCGAGATTGGATTTTAAAAACCTATTACTATTTTTTGGGTTCACGAAACGTTAAAGAAAATATTAGTAGAGATTTTTGTTGAAAATCAAACAATTTTTTTGGAAATAACATAGTACAATACCATGTTTGGATTTTATTAAAAATTGAAGTACAATCCAAAATCCAAAATAAAGAGCTACCAAACAAATACCTTGATTCTATCATATGTAAAATAATTTTGTAAAGTTTAACCAATCTAAACGTGTGTGTTAGAGATGGTTTATACTACAAAGCCATTAAAAATCATGGGTTTATAGTTTCAAAACTATTCATGATTACAATGATTTAAGCAAAACCAAATTTTGTTTTAAAAGAAATTAAAACTAGTGTTTTGCGAAAAAAAAAAAGAAATAGTCTTTCTTATATGAGACGAGAAGCTTACAAACGATTTTGTAATCATTTAGTTCTAACGAGCGTGTTAGAAGCGGGTTTATTGTATATAAACCGACAAGCTTAAAACCAATGTTTTTGTAGTTGTTTATTTCTAACAAGCGTGTTAGAACCGGATTATATTTTATATATAAAAAAACGATTTACGTAATCTTTTATTTCTAACGAGTAAGTTAGAACCAGATTTATTTTATATAAATCGGAAAGTTTTTAAAATGATCTTTGGATTCGTTTATTTCTAACGTACGGGTTAGAAGTGGTTATTTCTAACCAATAAGCTTAAAATGATATTTGTGATCATTTATTTCTAACGAGCGTGTTAGAAACGGTTTATGTAATAAGAACCGTAATATTTAAAATGATTGTTGTAATCATTTGTTAGAACGGTTTATGTGTATAAACAAAATGTGTTTAAAACGTTCATTCTGTAATAAATGTGTTAAAATGATTTATTCTACAAATCGAAAAATGTTAAATAATTTTTTTGAAAAAAAAACGGTTGTAATTGTTTGTCTTCTAACGAGCGTGTTAGATACTAATTTACACTATAAAACCAATTTTGTAGTTTATGGTTTTGACTATTGTGATTAAGAGGTAAAATAAAAATGATATCTTTTTAAAAATTGCAAAGCTAGGAAATGTTTTGAATGAATAAAACATGTGTTTTGCAATCTAAAATGATTAGCTACTCATGTGAGAAATAACGCGTTTCAAATCACATAATATTCTCGATCATGTTTTGAATGAATAAAACATGTGTTTTGCAATCTAAAATGATTAGCTACTTATGTGAGAAGTAACGCGTCTCAATCACAATAATCTCGATGAGATTTATTCGAAAAAAGAAAAGAAAGCGAGGTTGTTGTGATAGAAATATTATTCAATACAACTACTTATGAATAAGATAGTGTATACATAAAAGTTTTTTTCCTTCGGTTTTGACTATTTAAATTAGAGTTTCAAGATAATACGAGAAACTTGATTGTATGAGTGCATAAAGTATATTGAGGGAGTACCTCAATGTCACACCCCCGCTAAAAGCGGAAACACGGGGATGTAACGAGACCGGGATCGTCATAACACATGGTAAGCGATAGAGAGCAATATAAATAAATGATGACATGCGTGTCATGACGACACCCGACAACAAGGGGACTTGTGTCGTGTTTAGTCAATGTTCACGAAACATAGCCATAAGCAACATGATAATGATAACACATATACACATATGATGAAAATGTAATGTTAATTCCCACAACCCGGAACAAGTTCAAAAGTTGATAATTGTTTACATGCGTTAACATTGTTCAAAAAGATTGTTTATCAAAATGAGCTAAGTCCCAAAAATGCATCCTAGGGTCTCCACTAAGGCAGCACACCTAGATTCCTGGACTTGCATGATCACCTGAAAAGATATGCTTAAAACGGTCAACAAAATTGTTGGTGAGCTCGCAGGTTTATGTAATAAAAATGTAAGTGATGCTGTATATATAGCGCGTCGGAATACCGTGAATACAGTTATTACACAAGTAAATATCACATGACATGAGCTTTGCAACCAAACCTAGCGACGTACACAAAGAAATTGTCGGCATATATTCACCCAAGGGCCCGTTCCTGGCCACTGATGGTACCAACTAGTATACCATCGAACGAGGGTGGGGGTGTCAACCCAGTAGTACTACCAATACCTAACCGTCGGTTCCCACACTGGAATTAAATAGTTGCAAAGATAGAACCACACAGCAGACCCAAGCATGTATCAAATAGTACTTGCAACACAGTATCACGTTGATTCCTTGTATGTAAAATGTATGTAAGTTGTACAGCATAAAAATTGTGTAAGCATACTTTTCCCCCAATTTGTAAATGATTGAAATATTGTATAAGCGTAAAAGGGGGCCACGAAACTCACTTGTTAAGTGGTAAGTATGTATGAGCGATGTATCCCAAATGTTGAATGCAAATAAACAGTCAAACACCTATTGACAGTTATTGTATAGCATTAATGATATGATATATGTATAAGCGCGCAATAATGATGGGTCGGTTCGGGTCGTATCGGATGGGTCACGTACAACACACACAGACTGACACACGTACTAGATCTTATGTAGATCCAAGTACAAGACATTGTCGCCACTAATGATGATATTTAAGTAAAAGTATCGTTGTTAATCGAAAGAATATTGAATAAGTGTCAATAGTTATAAGTCAATTTAGTCGTTCGTAAAGCGTTAGTTTAATTTGCTCAAAATAGTTTCTGTGCCCTTTCTCGCGTTGACTTTAATATTTGTGGCCAAACAATGGCATAATTGTGTTAGTGTTACCTCGACACCACACGACATACTCACGCCACGCACAAGGGGTCAAACACAACAATTTCAGCGCATACAAGTCAGACGCACGACTCAACCTCCATTCGTGCGAATCAACCCTCAATCGTGCGAATCAGCTTCATTCGTACGATTGAGCCTTCATTCGTATGATTGGCCTTCAGTCGTACCACACAACACCCAATCGCACGACTCAACTTCCATGCGCACGAATCAACCTTCAATCGTGCGAATTAGCTACTTTCGTACGACTGAACCTTCATTCGTGCGATTGGACTCCAGTCGTGCGAATCACATTCATTCGCACACATTCAGTCGGTCACCTGACTCAATCGCACACAAACACTCAATCGCATGACTCATTCGCATACACTCATTCGCACGCATGACTCAATCGCACACAGACACTCAGTCGCACAACTCAGTCGCACGACATGCCTAGTCGCACAACTCAGTCGCGCGATTGACTCAGACGCATGATCCAGTCGCACGACCCACTCAGTCGCACGGCTCAATCGCATGGATGACCCAGTCGCCCAATCTGCAGAATCGCGACTGTGGTCGGGAGGAGCAGCCCCCGAGCGCTCTAAACACGGGTTTTACACCACAAGGACCTCCAGAAACACTCAACAAACATACAAGCATAAAACACAAGCAAAGAGACCTCACACGCACCCATACGACCTTGTGTGTTCGGGTTGAACCCGAACACCCGAAACCCTAGTTTGGACAGCCGTGAAAAGGCTAAGAAATGGACAACCAAAGACAACTACCTGCTAGAGAGGGGTAGTCTAGGCTGTAGACGGTGTCAAGACGAAGAAAACGAGACCTCTCGGGTCGATTTGGTGCTAAAATGGGTTTTTGTGTGTGAAGAGATGAAGATGAAGAAGATGATGAAATGGGGGTTAGGGCTGGAAATGGGGTATTTATACCCAGCCCAAGTTTCCAAAATTACAAGTTTAGTCCCTGCACTTAACCCCCGAGTTTTCCCAAATTTTGTTCGGTTGAAAAACGACTTCGTTAGGTGTTTTATATTAATTGTAAAAGTTCATTTAATGTTGTATGACTTAAGAAATGGTTATATTAAAACATTTATTATATTTATAAAATGATATATTTAACGTTTTCAAAAATGAAAGTTTTAAAGGTCTTTTTAAGGTTCACACACGGTTTTAACGAATGCACACACAACGATAATATTGCACACATGATATCCACATAAAGAGTCAAATAATGATGAGGAATGACCAAAATAGAAAAGATGACGGACAAACACGTCAATTGACGGACCTTAAGTGACGGATGTCACAGTATCCCCCAGTTGAGAGAATTTCGTCCCGAAATTCAGCTGGAGTTAGGTCCAAGAGTGTCATCCTCGAAAAGATGTGGATATTTGAGTTTCATCTGATCTTCACGTTCCCATGTAAACTCTGGCCCTCGTTTGAATTCCACCTTACGCGAACAATAGGTATTCTACTGCGCTTCAGTTGCTTGACCTTTCGATCCATGATCTCAATGGGTTCTTCAACAAAATGAAGCTTGTCATCAATCTTGATTTCCTCGATTGGCACGTGAAGGGATTCATCGGCCAAACATTTCTTGAGGTTTGACACGTGAAAAGTATCATGTACACCGCTAAGCTCTTGTGGCAACCTTAACCGGTAAGCCACTGGACCGATCCTTTCAGTGATCTCAAATGGTCCAACGTATCTTGGGGCTAACTTCCCTTTCTTTCCGAATCGAACGACTCCTTTCCAAGGGGAAACTTTGAGTAACACACGATCCCCAACATTGAATTCTAGAGGCTTCCGACGATTGTCGGCATAGCTCTTTTGGCGATCTCGCGCGGCTTTAAGTCGATCTTTGATTTGGAAAATCTTGTCTGTTGTCTCTTGATGATCTCTGGCCTGTCAGTTGACTTTCACCAATTTCGGCCCAACAAACGGGAGATCTGCATTTTCTTCCATACAACGCTTCAAATGGAGCACATCCAATGCTTGTATGGTAGCTTTGTTGTAGGAGAACTCAATCAACGGCAGATGAGCATCCCACTACCACCAAAATCGATTACACACGCTCTCAACATGTCTTCTAGCGTCTGTATAGTGCGTTCACTTTGGCCATCTGTTTGAGGGTGATAGGCTGTACTCATGTCTAACCGAGTACCCATCGCTTTCTGTAGCGTCTGCCAAAAACGTGAAGTGAATCTGCTATCACGGTCGGATATGATTGACACCGGCACCCCGTGCCGTGTCACGACCTCTTTGATGTACAATCTCGCCAACTTATCCATCTTGTATCTTCTCGGATAGGCAAGAAATGTGCTGACTTCGTCATTCGATCATAATGACCCATATCGAGTCATGACCGCTGCTTGTTCTAGGGAGTTTGGTAATGAAATCCATAGCTATGTTCTCCCATTTCCACTCGGGAATTTCAGGTTGCTGTAATAATCCCGATGGCTTTTGATGTTCAGCTTTGACTTTCGAACACGTCAACATCGACTGACGTATAAGGCAATGTCTTTCTTCATGCCTGGCCACCAGTATAGATCCTTAAGATCATGATACATCTTGTCTGCACCAGGATGAATAGAATATCGCGTCTTGTGGGCTTCATCCATGACTAAGGTTCGAACACCTCCCCATTTGGGTACCCATATGCGATCCATGAAGTACTGAATACCGTCATCCTTGCGAATCATCTGTTTATCTAACCCCCGGAACTCTTCTCCCGCAAGGTTTTCTTCTTTCAATGCCTCACTCTGTGCAATTTGAATCTGAGCTTTCAAGTTGGTTTGAATGGTCAATCCCAACGCTCGTGCACGTAGTGGTTTCACACGTTCTTTACGGCTTAAGGCATCAGCCACCACGTTAGCTTTCCCCGGATGATACCGGATTTCACAATCGTAGTCGCTAAGAAGCTCTACCCAACGTCGTTGGCGCATGTTGAGTTCCTTCTGATCCAGAATATGTTGAAGGCTCTTATGATCGGTGAAGATGATGCATTTGGTGCCATACAAGTAATGCCTCCAAATTTTGAGTGCAAATACTACAGCGCCCAACTCAAGATCATGAGTGGTGTAGTTCTTTTCGTGCACTTTAAGTTGTCGCGAAGCGTAGGCAATCACCTTGTCCTTCTGCATCAGTACACATCCCAATCCTTGATGTGACGCATCGCAGTAAACCACAAAATCATCTGTTCCGTCTGGGAGAGACAGTATGGCGCGTTGCACAACTTCTCTTTCAACGTTTGGAACGCTTGTCTTGTGCATATCCCCAGTCAAACTTCTTGTCTTTCTGAGTAAGCAGGGTCAACGGTTGCGCGATCTTTGAGAAATTCGCGATGAAGCGACGATAATAACCGGCCAATCCTAAGAATTGCCGTATCTCTGATGGTGTCTGGGGCGTATCCCACTTCTTCACCGCTTCGATCTTGCCGGGATCTACGTGAATCCCGTCCTCATTAACCACATGACCCAAAAACTTCACTTCCCGCAACCAAAACTCACACTTTGAGAATTTGGCGAAAAGTTTCTCTTCGCGTAGCAGCTCCAGAATAGCCCGAAGATGTTCTACATGATCCTCTTTTGATCGGGAATAGATAAGTATATCGTCTATGAACACGATCACGAACTTATCCAAGTAAGGTTTGCACACCCGATTCATTAGATCCATGAACACAGCTGGTGCGTTGGTCAACCCGAACGGCATGACCAAGAACTCATAGTGCCCATAACGAGTTCTGAACGCAGTCTTCGGTATGTCGTCCTCGAAAACCCTTAGCTGATGATAACCAGAACGAAGATCGATCTTTGAAAAATACGAAGCTCCTTGCAGCTGATCAAATAAATCGTCGATCCTGGGGAGAGGATATCGGTTCTTCACCGTCAACTTGTTCAGTTCACGGTAATCGATGCACATACGGAACGATCCGTCCTTCTTCTTGACAATAGTACCGGTGCTCCCCACGGTGAATGACTCGTCGAATAAAACCCTTCTCCAGTAGTTCCTGTAACTGACTAGACAACTCTTGCATCTCGGATGGCGCTAGTCGATAAGGCGTTTTCGCTACCGGTGTAGCTCCAGGAACCAACTCAATACGGAATTCCACCTGTCGTGGAGGAGGTAAACCAGACAAGTCATCTGGAAATACTTCTGGGTAATCCCGTACCACTGGAATATCCACCAGTTTCCTTTCTCTCGTCTTTCTTTTCAACACATGAGCCAGAAAAGCGTAGCACTGCTTTCGTAACTCTGGCGTGCTTTCATGCAGGAAATAAGCTTTAAGCTCTTACCCGGTCGTTCTCCCTGAACCTTGAGTACTTCCCCGTTTGGCATAGGGATACGTACTACTTGTCTCGGCAGACAATCTCTGCTCCATTCTGCGACAACCAATCCATACCCACAATCACATCGAAGCTCCCTAACTCGAAGGTATCAAATCTATCTCAAGGTATGATCCTCCAGCGTCAACGAACACTTCCTAATAATCTCATCGGCCTGAGCAACCTACCATTGGCATTTCTACAGAGTAGCTAGTTTCTAGCCTACTAGGACTCAAATCAAGCAATTGCACAAACTCGGAAGAATAAACTATTGTCTGCTCCAGTATCAAATAATATAGATGCGAAGTGATGATTGAGTAAGTGCGTACCCGTGACAACATTCGGGTCCTGACGAGCATCATTAGCTCCAATGACGAATGCACGTCCCGAGCTGCGTTCCCCTGAGTAGCCGGGCCTTGATTCCCAGCGATAGCCAACACCTGCTGCTGGTTGTTCCCCTGTTGACCCGGTGCCCGATTCAGCCTGGGGCACATGTTCCTGTAGTGATCGGGCTCCCACACTCAAAGCAAGCCCTTGCATTCCCGGCGGGGTTAACCGCGTTGACGGGTGCTACAAGATTCGGTGCCGTTCTGCAATCTCTGGCCAAATGACCCGGGCGCTTACAGTTAGCGCACACCCGGCACTGCGTCCCTGGGGGATGATGATAATTGCAATTGCACCTGTCACATTTGGGTGCGGCCCCACATACTCTCTCTGGCCTGAGACACGGCCACAAAATTCCTGGTCGGCTTAGACCTCTTCTCAAACCTTCCGGCACTCGACCGCTCGATTCCCCAACATCTTTCCTCTTCTCTCTGGCCCCTCGGCCCAAAACCCTGTTCTAACCATCTCATCAGTCAGAGCGCCAGCTTTCAGAATTGCGCTCTGAATAGTAGGAGGAGCGGCTGCTGTGAACCATCGCTCTAATTTGAGGCGCGAGTCCCCAAATGTACCTTTCAATCCTCTTTGATTCCGGCGTGACCAGATGCGGAACCAATCTTGCCAGCTCATGAAAACGATCAGTATAAGCTGCATGCCCTGCCCCCACCATAGCATGATTCCAAACTCATGCTCCAGCTTCTGCATCTCGTTGAGAGGGCAGTTTCCTCGGTATCAAGGCTTTAAATTCATCCCACGACATTTGCATCGCGGACTCTCTTTCCTCGAGCTTGAATCTGAGTGTTCCACCAGGTTAGGGCTTTACCCTGTAGAGAACAAGTAGCATACTTGATCCTCTGGCTGTCGAGGCACTCACTGATGTCGATCACTGCCTCCATCTTTTCCAACCACCTGGTTAGGGCTATCGCCCCACCTTTCCCATCGAATTCCCTTGGCTTACAAGCCACAAACTCCTTGTACGAGCATCCCCGACGAGCATTGACCACTCCAGTCTCGATACCGGCAGTACCACCATTCCGGTTTCCTGGTTGCTCTCGTTTCCAGTCGGGTTCCCGTTTCCCGTTTCAGTTTCAATCCCACCTTGGGCTCCATCATCGTTGCCACCATCCCCGTGAGGGTGGTGGTTGGAGTGCGTCGCTCACTTGGGCCACATAGTAGGAATCAGCGCGGCCAATTGCTGAGCGATCAGGGCTGCCATGTCGGCGTTCCCTGTTCCTTGACTGTTACTGGCAGGAGCATCGTTTGTTCTTGGTGCTCTGCCCTCTGCCTCGGCCTCTGCCCCTTGGGGCTTCACTCCCGCCACTACTGCTACGGGTGACTCTTCGAGGCGGCATGTTCTAATCATAAAAGAGGTAACATATCAGCTTTAGTCACCATAAGATACAAATGTATTCCACTTATCAAATTCCAATGTTCATGTTCCGGTCAGCCAGACCACCATGCAGCCCATTTCAAGCATATTCTCGGTATACCGGTGGGTTTATATATAGGGTTCCCCGCAGCGTTCCCACCACACCCACGATGTACCGAGAATGATGCCTGATCCGGTTACATGACATCCGACTTTCCTTACATCATATCCATCATATATTTCATGTCAATATCATTGTCATCACACATCACAGTTGTAAGTCCATGTATACACCCGTTTAGTCTAGCGGAGGTTGTCTATTTCCTCATTCTTCGAGGTTTCAGACATATTCCTCCTCAGAGTTATCTCAATGTCCAAGGTCAAGCGCAATAACATGATCTGTGATGATCTCTTCGGGTTAATACCCGGATCTGATAACTAACTCGGCGCGCAGAGGGAACGGAAGATCCAATAGAAGCATCCCATAAAAGAGTGAGCACAAGGCTCTCTCATAGGGTAGAAAGATCACATAACAAATAGATGAGCAAATCAAGCAGCGAGGAACACATACACGAGATATAATATGCATACAGAGTCCTAGCATGCAAATCTACATGAAGGTTCCTAGGTTATAGTCTAGGTCAAGCGTATTGCCTAATTCTCTATAACCAATGGCTCTGATACCAATCTGTCACACCCCCCGCTAAAAGCGGAAACACGGGGATGTAACGAGACCGGGATCGTCATAACACATGGTAAGCGATAGAGAGCAATATAAATAAATGATGACATGTGTGTCATGACGACACCCGACAACAAGGGGACTTGTGTCGTGTTTAGTCAATGTTCACGACAACATAGCCATAAGCACATGATGATGATAACACATATACACATATGATGAAAATGTAAATGTTAATTCCCACAACCCGGGAACAAGTTTCAAAGTTGATAATTGTTTACAAGCGTTAACATTGTTCAAAAAGATTGTTTAACAAAACATGATAAGTCCCAAAATGCATCCTAGGGTCTCCACTAAGGCAGCACACCTAGATTCCTGGACTTGCATGATCACCTGAAAAGATATGCTTAAAACGGTCAACAAAATTGTTGGTGAGCTCGCAGGTTTATGTAATAAAAATGTAAGTGATGCTGTAATATATAAGCGCGTCGGAATACCGTGAATACAGTTATTACACAAGTAAATATCACATGACATGAGCTTTGCAACCAAACCTAGCGACGTACACAAAGAAATTGTCGGCATATATTCACCCAAGGGCCCGTTCCTGGCCACTGATGGTACCAACTAGTATACCATCGAACGAGGGTGGGGGTGTCAACCCAGTAGTACTACCAATACCTAACCGTCGGTTCCCACACTGGAATTAAATAGTTGCAAAGATAGAACCACACAGCAGACCCAAGCATGTATCAAATAGTACTTGCAACACAGTATCACGTTGATTCCTTGTATGTAAAATGTATGTAAGTTGTACAGCATAAAAATGTGTAAGCATACTTTTCCCCCAATTTGTAAATGATTGAAATATTGTATAAGCGTAAAAAGGGGCCACGAAACTCACTTGTTAAGTGGTAAGTATGTATGAGCGATGTATCCCAAATGTTGAATGCAAATAAACAGTCAAACACCTATTGACAGTTATTGTATAGCATTAATGATATGATATATGTATAAGCGCGCAATAATGATGGGTCGGTTCGGGTCGTATCGGATGGGTCGCGTACAACACACACAGACTGACACACGTACTAGATCTTATGTAGATCCAAGTACAAGACATTGTTGCCACCAATGATGAGGTTTATGTAAAAGTATTGTTGTTATCGGAGAAACATTGAATAAGTGTCAATAGTTATAAGTCAATTTGGTCGTTCGTAAAGCGTTAGTTTAATTTGCTCAAAATAGTTTCTGTGCCCTTTCTCGCGTTGACTTTAATATTTGTGGCCAAACAATGGCATAATTGTGTTAGTGTTACCTCGACACCACACGACATACTCACGCCACGCACAAGGGTCAAACACAACAAATTCAGTCGCATACAAGGCCAGACGCACGACTCAACCTCCATTCGTGCGAATCAACCCTCAATCGTGCGAATCAGCTTCATTCGTACGATTGAGCCTTCATTCGTATGATTGGCCTTCAGTCGTACCACACAACACCCAATCGCACGACTCAACTTCCATGCGCACGAATCAACCTTCAATCGTGCGAATTAGCTACTTTCGTACGACTGAACCTTCATTCGTGCGATTGGACCCAGTCGTGCGAATCACATTCATTCGCACACTTTCAGTCGGTCACCTGACTCAATCGCACACAAACACTCAATCGCATGACTCATTCGCATACACTCCTTCGCACGCATGACTCAATCGCACACAGTCACTCAGTCGCACAACTCAGTCGCACGACATGCCTAGTCGCACAACTCAGTCGCGCGATTGACTCAGACGCATGATCCAGTCGCACGACCCACTCAGTCGCACGGCTCAATCGCATGGATGACCCAGTCGCCCAATCTGCAGAATCGCGACTGTGGTCGGGAGGAGCAGCCCCCGAGCTACTCTAAACACGGGTTTTACACCATAAGGACCTCCAGAAACACTCAACAAACATACACAAGCATAAAACACAAGCAAAGAGACCTCACACGCACCCATACGACCTTGTGTGTTCGGGTTGAACCCGAACACCCGAAACCCTAGTTTGGACAGCCGTGAAAGGCTAAGAAATGGACAACCAAAGACAACTACCTGCTAGAGAGGGGTAGTGTAGGCTGTAGACGGTGTCAAGACGAAGAAAACGAGACCTCTCGGGTCAAATTTGGTGCTAAGATGGTGTTTTTGTGTGTGAAAGAGATGAAGATGAAGAAGATGATAGAAATGGGGGTTTAGGGCTGGAAATGGGGTATTTATACCCAGCCCAAGTTTCCAAAATTACAAGTTTAGTCCCTGCACTTAACCCCCGAGTTTTCCCAAATTTTGTTCGGTTGAAAAACGACTTCGTTAGGTGTTTTATATTAATTGTAAAAGTATATTTAATGTTGTTATGACTTAAGAAATGGTTATATTAAAACATTTATTATATTTATAAAATGATATATTTAACGTTTTCAAAAATGAAAGTTTTAAAGGTCTTTTTAAGGTTCACACACGGTTTTTAACGAATGCACACACAACGATTATATTGCACACATGATATCCACATAAAGAGTCAGATAATGATGAGGAATGACCAAACATAGAAAAGATGACGGACAAACACGTCAATTGACGGACCTTGAAGTGACGGATGTCACACACACACAGACTGACACACGTACTAGATCCTATGTGGATCCAAGTACAAGACATTGTTGCCACTAATGATGATGTTTAAGTAAAAGTATCGTTGTTATCGAAGAAACATTGAATAAGTGTCAATAGTTATAAGTCAATTTGGTCGTTCGTAAAGCGTTAGTTTATATTTGCTCAAAATAGTTTCTGTGCCCTTTCTCACGTTGACTTTAATATTTGTGGCCAAACAATGGCATAATTGTGTTAGTGTTACCTCGACACCACACGACATACTCACGCCACGCACAAGGGGTCAAACACAACAATTTCGGTCGCATACAAGGCCAGACGCACGACTCAACCTCCATTCGTGCGAATCAACCCTCAATCGTGCGAATCAGCTTCATTCGTACGATTGAGCCTTCATTCGTATGATTGGCCTTCAGTCGTACCACACAACACCCAATCGCACGACTCAACTTTCATGCGCACGAATCAACCTTCAATCGTGCGAATTAGCTACTTTCGTACGACTGAACCTTCATTCGTGCGATTGGACCCCAGTCGTGCGAATCACTTTCATTCGCACTCATTCAGTCGGTCACCTGACTCAATCGCACACAAACATTCAATCGCATGACTCAATCGCATACACTCAATCGCACGCATGACTCAATCGCATACACACACTCAGTCGCACAACTCAGTCGCACGACATGCCTAGTCGCACAACTCAGTCGCGCGATTGACTCAGACGCATGATCCAGTCGCACGACCCACTCAGTCGCACGGCTCAATCGCATGGATGACCCAGTCGCCTGATCTGCAGAATCGCGACTGTGGTCGGGAGGAGCAGCCCCCGAGCTACTCTAAACACGGGTTTTACACCACGAGGACCTCCAGAAACACTCAACAAACATACACAAGCATAAACACGAGCAAAGAGACCTCACACGCACCCATACGACCTTGTGTGTTCGGGTTGAACCCGAACACCCGAAACCCTAGTTTGGACAGCCGTGAAAAGGCTCTAAAATGGACAACCAAAGACAACTACCTGCTAAGGAGGGGTAGTCTATGCTGTAGACGATGTCAAGACGAAGAAAACGAGACCTCTCGGGTCAAATTTGGTGCTAAGATGGTGATTTAGTGTGTGAAGGAGATGAAGATGAAGAAGATGATAAAAATGAAGATTAGGGCTGGAATATGGGTATTTATACCCAGCCCAAGTTTCCAAAATTACAAGTTTAGTCCCTGTACTTAACCCCCGAGTTTTCCCAAATTTTGTTCGGTTGAAAAACGACTTCGTTAGGTGTTTTATATTAATTGTAAAAGTATATTTAATGTTATTATGACTTAAGAAATGGTTATATTAAAACATTTATTATATTTATAAAATGATATATTTAGCGTTTTCAAAAATGAAAGTTTTAAAGGGCTTTTTAAGGTTCACACACGGTTTTAACGAATGCACACACAACGATAATATTGCACACATGATATCCACATAAAGGGTCAAATAATGGTGAGGAATGACCAAATATATAAAAGATGACGGACAAACACGTCAATTGACGGACCTTAGAGTGACGGATGTCACAAAAACCTTGGTTGAAGGCCCAGTGATAGAGCCTGAGAGCCCTGTCACACCAACAACTGCTTTAGAAATTCATTCCCTCAGTGAAACACCTGCTGGTGAAGGTGTCTCACAACCTCTCTCTGGCCAGAGCTTGGATGCTACACCAAGCAATAAAGGCCAAACCTCTATCCACCTTAAGTCACAAAGGTCTGTGGGTAACATAGGGAAAAGGATTTTGACTCATGAGGAGATTGAGGAGGAGAGAGAGAGAGAGAGAGGAAGAGGAAGCTAAGGGGAGAAAGTTCCTCTGGGTCTTCAGGATTTATGTAAGCTGCAATCAGGGCTGCCCCCAGACCAAACACTCAAGAAGATGAGTTGAGGGCAGTCAGAATTACTTACCTGCAGACCAGGAACTATGACATAGATGAGATTATATCTCTCCCCTTAGAGCAATTAAATGAACTGGCTGACATGGAAGTGTTAAGAGAGATGAAGGAAGCAGAGGATGCAAGATTACTTCTCCAATTCAAATAAGAGAAAAGACAAAAAAGATTATACAAGCATGCTCCAACTCTCTCCCCAGTTCAGGAAAGTCCTGTGCAAGAGGATGTGGCTGCTACACAAGAACCTCAGGTAGACAAGGAAACATATAGGCAAAACATGATCAACTACCTGAGTGGCACAGGTCTCTACCAGGCATCTGTACTTCTTCCCTTGTCCTTTGAGTACATTGAGTTTGAGTATCTCAAACAACTTGAACTTCAAGTGCTTAAAGAACAAAAGGCAACAAAAAGAAAGATGAGGGAAGATACTGCAAAGTCAAGAGCTATCATCCAAAATAGTATGAAGAAGTCTGCTGACAGACAAAGGATGATGAGCTTCTTGAAGTTGTATGGATTCTCTAGAAGGAGACTTGGCCCTATATCTCTATCCACAATGGAAGAGCATATCAGGGTAATCAAGCAGAAGATCAAGAGTGGAGAGTTGATTGACTTATACTCTCCTCCAAGTCAAATCCCACCTGAAGTGGAGGTTAAGGTTAAACAACCTGAGACAACACAGCCTGGACCTCCTGCTGAGCCTCAGCAAGCTTCATCTTCTAATCCACAGAAGGGTCAAACTCCCTCTCCTTCTGAACCTGTGAGGGAGGAACACCCAACTGAGAAAGACAAAGATGATCAACAAGGTGCTGCAGACCAGTCTTCTCAGTTAAAGTATTCTAAGAGGAAGAAGAGGATGACTTCTAAACCAAAGTCTAAGAAGAAGAATCTTGAATCATCCACCTCTACACCTCAGGCTGAGTCAGATCAACCTAAGGAAGTGCATGAAGAGGCAGCCCAATCAACTCCAATTCAAGTGGCTCCTCTTGCAGCTGAGACACCCATCTTATCCTAGAACTTCACTACTAATCCAGACAGATGGCATGTGATCAGAGATCAACGTGTTAAGAATGTCTATAAATGGCAAGACATAATAAACTTACCTCTGCATGATCTCTTTGAGATGAGAAGATATTATGAGAGTCTGAATGATCCTGACCATCTGATGAAAAGGGTATGGTCATCATTGTGCTAAAGACTACAAACATCTGAAGATCTTCTAAGTGTTTTAGTAGCATCAGCCTAGGGGAGTTTGTAAGGATTCCTTTAAGTCTGATGCAGCCAAAACATCCAAAGTCTCTCTGCAAGCATGCACTAAAGAAAAGAAGTAGCAATGCATCAGAAGTTTTACAACATGCACTAGAAATATTCTAAGTGTAAAATCTTCTGAAGCCAATACTAACATCTTCCGAAGGCAAAAGTGAAGTCTTCCGAAGCTTCAAAGACAAAGTCTTCCGAAGCCAAAGAGTGAAGACAGATTTCTTCCGAAAAATTTTAGAGATATGCCTTTATCTGATGTTCTTTACCATAAAACTGGACCACCTTTCCACTGCAACTCTGTAAAGTCACCAACTTACATGAGTTGGTGAAAGGTTCATGCTTTTGGTAACTGTACATTGATGTCTTGAGTCCATGCTTTCTACTTTATGTACTTTTATCCTTTTTGTAATACATTAGGATCTGAGCTATGACATGTCTTAGTCACAAGTCAAAAGGCAGATATGCCTTTTCACTCTACATTTGATTTTGTAGTTGTCTAGTCAATTGCATCCAGTTGGCCTTCAAAGTATGGCCGGTTGTAAGATGTAGTATAAAGTATATCAAGTACTTGTAACTTTCTATCAATGCTTTGTAACTTGTAATAGAACTTGAGAAACAATATACAGCATTCTTGAAAATATTTATGTTGTTTGCAATCTTGTTCTGTCTCACATTTACTTGTCTTCTTAGCATCTTTCATTAACAAGTTAACTTGTTCCCTATTTGATCTGTTAAGTGTTCTAAGCAACTCTCCTCTTTGTGTTGTTGTGTTGTAAGTGCATACCCTTCATCGGTCCTACAATATATATATATATATATATATAATATATATATATAGATATAGAGAGATATATAATATATATAGAGATATATATATATATATTATATATATATATATTATATATATATCTATATATATATATATAATATTATAGATATATATCATATAGAGATATGTCTATGTATATATATTATGTATATATACTGTAACTCTACCTCTCTCCCTCTAGAGCTCTCTCTGTCTATCGATCTCTCTCTATCTATCTCTCTGTCTCTCTCTCTCGGTCTCTCTCTCTCTCTCTCTCTCTCTCTTCTCTCTCTCTCTACTCTCTCTCTCTCTCTCTCTCTCTCTCTCTCTCTGTCTCTCTCCTCTCTCTCTCTCTCTCTCTCTCTCTGTTTATATTATATATTATGTGTGTGTGTATATATATATATATATATATATATGTATGTATATATATATACACAGGACCGGTGAAGGGTATGCACTTACCACACAACAACACAATGAGGAGAGTTGCTTAGAACACTTAACAGATCAAATAGGGAACTGGTTAACTTGTTAATGAAAGATGCTAAGAACACAAGTAAATGTGAGACAGAACAAGATTGCAAACAACACAAGTATTTGGTTTTCAAGAATGCTGTATATTGCTTCTCAAGTTCTATTACAAGTTACAAAGCATCGATAGAAAGTTACAAGTACTTGAGATACTTTATACTACATCTTACAGCCGGCCATACTTTGAAGAACAACTGGATACAATTGACTAGACAACTACAAAATCAAATGTAGAGCCAAAAGGCAGATGTGTCTTTTGACCTGTGACTATGACATGCCATAGCTCACACCCTAATATATTTCAAAAAGGATAAAAATACATAGAGTAGAAAGCATGGACTCAAGACCTCAATGTCCAGTTACCAAAAGCATGGACCTTTCACCAACTCATGTAAGTTGGTGACTTTACAGAGTAGCAGCGGAAAGGTAGTCCAGTTTTATGGTAAAGTACATCAGATAAAGGCATATCTCTAAAAGTCTTCGGAAGAAATATGTCTTCACTCTTTGGCTTCGGAAGACTTTGTCTTTGAAGCTTCGGAAGACTTCACTTTTGGCTTCGGAAGATGTTGGTCTTGGCTTCGGAAGATTTACACTTAGAATATTTCTAGTGCATGGTGTAAAACTTGCGAAGCATTTCTACTTCTGTTCTTTAGTGCATGCTTGTAGAGAGACTTTGAATGTTTTGGCTGCATCAGACTTATTGGAATCCTTACAAACTCCCCCTAGGAGGATGCTACCAAAACATTTAGAAGATCTTCAGATATTTGTAGTCTTCAGGACAATGATGACCATACCCTTCTTCATCAGATGGTCAGGATCACTTAGACTCTCATAATATCTTCTCATCTCAAAGAGATCATGCAGAGGTAAGTTGATTATGTCTTGCCATGTATAGACATTCTCAACACCTTGATCTTTGATCACATGCCATCTCTCTGGATTAGTAATGAAGTTCTAGGATAAGATGGGTGTCTCAGCTGCAAGAGGAGCCACTTGAATTAGAGTTGATTGGGCTGCCTCTTCATGCACTTCCTCAGGTTGATCTGACTCAGCCTGAGGTGTAGAGGTGGATGATTCAGGCTTCTTCTTCTTCCTCTTAGAAGACTTTAACTAAGAAGACTGGTCTGCAGCACCTTGTTGATCATCCTTGTCTTTCTTAGTTGGGTGTTGCTTCCTCACAGGTTCAGAAGGAGAGGGAGTTTGACCCTGCTGTGGATCAGAAGATGAAGCTTGCTGAGGCTCAGCAAGAGGTCCAGGTTGTGTTGTCTTAGGTTGTTCAACCTCAACCTCCACTTCAGGTGGGATTTGACTTCGAAGAGAGTATAAATCAATCAGGTCTTCACTCTTGATCTTCTGCTTGATTACCCTGATATGCTCATCCACTGTGGATAGAGACATAGACCAAGTCTCCTTCCGGAGAATCCATACAGCTTCAAGAAGCTCATCATCCTTTATCTGTCTACTGACTTCTTCATACTCTTTGGGATGATATCTCTTGACTTTGCAGCATCTTCCCTCATTTTTCTTTTTGTTGCCTTTTATTCTTTGAGCACTTGAAGTTCAAGCTATTTGAGATACTCAAACTCAATGTACTCAAAAGACAAGGGAAGAAGTGCAGATGCCTGGTAGAGACCTGTGGCACTCAAGTAGTTGATCATGTTTTGCCTATTTGTTTCCATGTCTACCTGAGGTTCTTGTGTACCAGCCACATCCTCTTGCACAAGACTTTCCTGAACAGGGGATAGAGTTGGAGCATGCTTGTATAATCTTTTCTGTCTCTTCTCCTCTTTGAATTGGAGAAGTAATCTTACATCCTCTGCTTCCTTCATCTCTCTTGACACTTCCATGTCAGCTAGCTCATTTAATTGCTCTAAGGGGAGAGATATAATCTCATCTATGTCATAGTTCCTGGTCTGTAGGTAAGTAATCCTGACTGCCCTCAACTCATCTTCTTAAGTGTTTGGTCTAGGGGCAGCCCTGATTGCAGCTTGCATAAAGCCTAAAGACCCAGAGGAACTTTCTCCCCTTAGCTTCCTCTTCCTCTCTCTCTCCTCCTCCTCAATCTCCTCAGGAGTCAAAATCCTTTTCCCTTTGTCACCCACAGACCTTTATGACTCAGGGTGGAGAGAGGTTTGGCCTTCATTGCTTGGTGTAGCATCCAAGCTCTGGCCAAAGAGAGGTTGTGAGACACCTTCACAAGCAGGTGTTTCACTGTGGGAATTAATTTATGAAGCAGTTGTTGGTGTGACAGGGCTCTCAGGCTCTATCACTGGGCCTTCAGCCAAGGTTTTCCCTTTGAAGCTAATCTCAGGGTCTGCCTCAGCATCTAGTTGACCAATGACATTACCTGATTGCCTTTGTCTCCTTCTAAGGCTGAACTCTTCAGTAATTCTGTCTTGAATCCTGAGTGCTAACCTGTCAGCTTGTCTTGATTTGCTTGGGTTGACAAGTGGAATGTTGATCAGGTCAAGACCCTCATAGTAGTCTAGGGTCTGAAAATTGAACACTTCTTGCTGCCCTTGAACTATGTGAAGAATGAGGGCTCTTCTATCAGCATCATACCTCCACCCAATAATGTAGTTTGAAGTTCCTTGAGGTGGAGATGAGACAGCCCTTGGAATGCCTTCCTCAAGGAGACTCCTAATGACACAGTCTGTAATGTCGACATTAATGTGAACTTGAGGAAGTGAGGATGGTGAATCCTCACAGTTGCAAGTGAGGATAGTGAATCCTTAATGTCCATACTTCCTGAAGAACTCCCAGGTTCTGTGACTGTAATGACTTTCTCCCCCTTTTTGGTAGCATCACCCTCTTGCATAGGTGAGCTAGAGGTTAGGTCAATCACATTCACAGGTTCTTGTGTTCTTGGTTGAGCTCCTCTTAAAGGTCTCCCAGCTAGTTTTTCCCTGAGATAAGATATCTCAAGTTGCTGATCATTGACCCTATTATGCAGGGTAGTCACCTGAGATTCAAGGTGACTAAACTTAGAGACTAAATAGGAGCATGTTTTTGACAGTTTTTGCACCTTTAGTCTCAGATTCCCCTCTTCTTCATCAGAAGAATCATTGGGGGATGAGATGATTGGACCAAAGTCCTCTCTCTCACCACCAGCCTCAGGTTATTGGCTGCTGGATTTCCTCTGCACATTGACATTCTCAGTTGAGGTGTCAATGGACTGAGTTGCCATGGTTGAGGTCTTAATGATGTAATCACTTGTAAAAGTTAGAGCCTCTTCCATATGGATATCCTGAACAGGTTCAGAAGTATCCACCTCAGTTATGGGTGACTGATGTGGGCTAGACAAAGGAGACTCGGGAGTACTCATCTCTCTTTGAGTAGGGGAAGAGTAGAGAGACTCATGGTACCCACTGAAACCTAAGTCTTCATCAGTATAGAATGAGAGGCTGGGAATGGGTTGATTTAAGTCTAAAGGCTGGGGATGGTAACTGTCCCTTAAAGGTTGTTCACTTGAGTGTTGAGACTCAGAGTGAAGGCTTAAGGCAGTTGGGCTTGTGAGCTCATCAGGGTGAGCATGAGGAACCTCAGCCCTGATTGTTGAAGAGATAGAAGTGGTTTACTCCTCAGGGGAAGTGGGAGCTCTAGTGTCCACTTCCTCCTGTATGAGTGAGTATATGGGGGCCTGCACAGACTCAATAGCTTGAGCAGGGGTTCGTCTGGATTTTCTTTGGTAGGTGAGGGTGACTTGGGGCCTTTTTGGTGGTTGATAGGTAGAAGGTGTGGGTTCAACACTAGCTTGTGTTGCTAGGTTGTCACCTTGAGCAATGAGCTCTAACATTTTTGGGACAAGGGCTGTTTCTACCCCTGAGAAGCCTACAGTTGGCTTTTTCATAATTTTAAAGATGCCGGGCATCATCTATCCCAATTTAAAAATATTAATTGTTTCCCTCAACTGTGAGCCCAGTTCACAGTTGAGAATGTGTTGAACATATCTAGGAAACATATAATACTCTAAGGAGTCCAAGTTAGCAAGCAAATTTGTATAAACAAATTGAGAGTACCTGAACTTGACCCCTTGAACCATTCCATGTACTATGAAGGAGAGATCCTCAAGAATCTGGTCCCACCCTCCATGCTTGTTTGACAAGCTGTGGATAACCACATGAAGCAGGTATTTCCACTGGGATGAGACCTTCCCTTTTCTGAAGGTATTTACAGAGAAATCTCCCTTTGGGAAGGACAACTCACCTTCTTCATCATCCAGCTGCAAGTGAGTGTTTATGATGGCCGGAGTGATGAAGATTGTCATCCCTTGCACTATGGCAGACAGTGCCTTCTCCCCATCCATAATGACCTCTTGACAGGTCTTCCAAATTCAAGCAGATGATCCTCATAGAGAGTAGGATCAATGGTTAGGGAGGTGAAGTAGTTTGATAGAGCTAAGAAACGGCAAATTTCTGAGAAACTTTCATCTTTCTCAGAGCTTAAAAAAACAACTTGGTTATGTTACCTGTGGAGTTACATGGAGAAATCTGGGTTGTTTTTGAGGTTTAGGTTGGCCATTTTAGAGCTTAAGGATGAAGAAAGATGAAGAACAAAAGGCGGTTTGGGAGAATTTAGGTTTAAGGAATAGTGTAATTGAGGAAGATAGTGAAAGAGGGGGGAACCGTTGGGCATTTATGTGAAAAGGATTTGAGACAAAGTTAATGAAAGAGGATAAACTTTGAAATCCGGATGTCGGTCCCACCTCTGAAAAGTAGTTTACTTTTGCCCAAAAAGTAGTTTTCTTGGAAGTCGAGACATCTTCCGAAGGTTATTTGCTTCGGAAGTTCTGAAGAAAAAGCTTCCGAAGGCAAATCGGCTTTGGAAGAGAACAAAGGTTTTTTTTGAGAATTTTGCTTCAGAAGAGAATTTACACTCAGAGATTTTTATTCTAAGAAGAATAAATACTTCCGAATGTAAATTGCTTTTGGAAGAAACTTGTTCTTTGAAAACATACAAAGTACTATGTTGATTTTAAGCTTCGGAAGATATTTCAGAAATTTCTTCCGAAGGTAAAATCACTAAAGCAATTATTTGTTTACTAAGACATAAACTTCTTCCGAAGGTAATTTTGAATCTTCCGAAGAGATCAAGATTTTCAAAAATCTAAGAAAAGTCTTTTGAAAAGATTTTCTTCCAAAGAAAACAAGGGCTTATGAAGGTGATATAATACACAACATAGGACACACATGTATTAGAAATAAATATGATTAAGTTTTAAGAAAAGCTATTCAAAGTTTGTCATCCCAATAGCTGATACAAGATATTTAAATCTCTGCTCATCAAAAGCTTTGGGGAACAGATCAGCATATTGTTCATTTGTGTTAACTTTGACTAGTTTGATTAATCCCTTTTCAAAGTTATCTCTAATCAAATGATATCTGATATTAATATGCTTTGTCCTTGAGTGCTGCATAGGATTCTCTGTGATGGAGATAACACTATTGTTGTCTATGTGGATGGGAGTCTCTTTAAAGTTTAATCCATAGTCCAGCATCTGATTTTGAATCCAAAGCACTTGAGCATAACAACTTGCAGCAGCAATGTATTCAGCCTCAACAATTGATGCAGACACACAGGATTGTTTCTTGCATTGCCAAGAGACTACTCTTCCACCAAGAAATTAACATCCCCCTGATGTAGACTTTGTCATGTTGAAACCACCATAGTCACTATCTGTATAAGAATACAAATTAAAGTCAGAATTCTTTGGATACCAAAGGCCAAGTGATGGAGTACCTTTGAGATATCTTAAAATTCTTTTGACAGTGACCAGGTGTGACATCTTGGGGTTGGCTTGATATCTTGTACAAATGCATGTAGCAAACATGATATCTGGCCTGCTAGCTATGAGGTACATAAGAGACCCAATCATTGCCCTATAGAGATGTTCATCAACACACTCTCCCTCAAGATCAGGTCCAAGGGAATGATTTCTGGCTATGGGTGTCTTAGCAACCTTACAATCAGTCATGTTAAACCCTTTAAGTTTGTCTTGTACATACTTTGACTGACTTATGAAGATACCATTCTCAACTTGCTTCACTTGAATTCCTAGAAAGAAATTGAGTTCCCCCATGGCACTCATTTCAAACCTGTCCTTATTAGCTTCTCAAAGTCTTTGCAGAGCTTTGGATTAGTTGACCCAAAGATAATGTCATCTACATATACTTGAACTAGATGTTCCTTTGATGAAGAGAGTTCCATCTAAAAGTAACTCTTTTGTAGCCATGTTGACAGAGATACTTAGATAGAGTCTCATACCACTTTCTTGGTGCTTGGTGCAACCCATAAAGAGCTTTATCAAACCTACAGACATAATCAAGATGATCAGGATCTGCAAATCCAGGTGGTTGTCTGACATACACCTCTTCACCAATCACCTCATAAAGAAAAGCACACTTGACATTAAGTTGGTAGACCTTGAAATTCTTGGATGCAGCAAAAGGTAGGAATATTCTAACAACTTCAAGTCTTGCCACAGGAGCAAAAACATATGTGTAGTCAATTCTTTCTTCTTGAGTATATCCTTGAACAACTAGTCTTGCCTTGTTTTTGATGACAAGTCCTCTATCATCCTTCTTGTTACTAAAAACCCATTTGGTTCCTATGGTAGTCTTCCCTTGAGGAAGAGGACATAGGTTCCAAACCTTTTGCCTTTTGAATTAAAGCAGCTCGTCTTGCATAGCTTCAACCCAACTTCCATCCTTTAGAGCCTCATCAATTTTCTTTGGCTCTATCTGGGACAAGAAACAAGAGTGAAGACAAACATTTGCTTCATGGGTTTGTCCTCTTGTTCTCACCCCTGAATCAACATCTCCAATGATTTTTGTGGTAGGATGAGACTTGTGGATCCTTAGCTGAGGGATCACAACAAGTTGCTTAGACAGATCTGGATATGAAAAATTTTGATCTGGCAAAGAAGATTCATCCTCCACATCAGCACACTTATCAAGATTGACTTGATCCAATGAGTGTGTGACATCATTGATGTTGTCTTCAATGTAGTGGTTATCAGCATCAAGAAATTCTTGATCACTTTCACCACCATCATTTTCTCCAACATTTGAAGCTCCTTTTTCTGAGTTTTGTGTCTCTAAGCTTGAATTTGAAGGCACCCCAGAAGCATCAGCAGTATTTGTCATTGATGTGCTGGTAGAAGCTTCATTTGCAGGAATAGTTACCACTGGAGCTGAAGATGTGTAACTTGAAAGTCTTCTGAGCTCAAATCTTGGGTCAGGATCACCTGTTGGTAATATATCTGTAGATCCTGAAACATTCTCACAAGATTGTTTAAAATAGTTGGTAACTAAATCAAGATCAAATAGCCAATCCGGACCAGAACCCTTCACACTGGGAGTGTGCTCATTGAAAGTCACATTGGCTGACTCCTCAACTACTCTAGTTCTGAGATTGTATACTCTATAAGCTTTAGCTTGAGAAGAGTATCCAATAAAGTTTCCATCATCTGATTTCTTAGGAAACTTGGTAATTTGATCCTTGGTATTCAAGATGGTGCAAGGACATCCAAATGACCTGAGAAAACCAATGAAAGGTTTTCTCTTGTGCCAAAGTTCATAAGGAGTCTTACCATGTATCTTAACCATTAACACTCTGTTTTGCACATAGCAAGCAGTGTTCATTGCCTCTGCCCAGAAAGTAATGGGCAGTTTTGAGTCAGACAACAGAGTTTTTGCAGCTTCAATCAGTGTCCTGTTTCTCCTATCAGCAACACCATTTTGCTGAGGAGTCCTAGGAGCACTATATTGTCTTGTAATATCTTTTTCATCACAAAATGTATCAAGGATTTGATTCTTGAATTCAGTTCCTTGATCACATCTTATGGTTTTGACCTTGTGATCACATTGATTCTCAATCTTTAGATGAAATTCTTCAGAACCTCAGGAGTCTCATCCTTAGTTCTAAGAAAGAAGACCCAAGTGAATCTTGTAAAATCATCTGGATCACCAAACAATAAGAGGTCCTTCCTGTTGGTCCATGTGATCGATGAACAGTACAATTGATAGGATAATTTGATCAATATCAAATACACAAACCAAATAACAAAAATTGAGAAGAGAATATGATGAATCAAGGCATAATTGATATTCAAATGAACAAACTCACTTAATAACAATAAGCACAATTGTATTTCAATGAAGTAACTGCTTGGAAATGATAGTTTGCAACAGAATTCCACGATTAGGGTTTTGCAAACTTATCATACAAAATGAAATGACAATAGTATATATAGCAGTCATAGTTTCGCTGACAGTTTCGCTACAAGCGAAACTGTCATGCCGAAACTATAGTTTCGCCCGGCAGAACACAAGTTCCCGGGTGAACCAAAACAGCAAACTGTGAGCGAAACTATAGATTCGCTCACAGTTTCGCTGGACTGCCAAAACTGCCAATTAATAACAAAATACAAAATGAAACTAACAAAAGTCCTATTACAATGTAAAGTAAACATCTATACTAAAGTGAGTCCAACCTAACATGATCTTCAATACTCCCCCTAGGTTGGACCTCACTATCTTCACTTCTCTTGGTTTGACTCTTCAGCTCCCGTTTCCTCAGCTGCTGTTGGTCTATCTCATCTCCTGCAGCAACATCTTTAGAAGCTTCAGCCACTGATTCTCCAAGATTAGTTCCTGCATCACCAGCTTCCTCCGAATGACCACTAGCTCTAGCAAACTGCCTGGTCATGTCTTGAACATCCATGGCAAAGTCATCTTGTGCTCTCACCTTTTCAGCCAAACTCTTTACCTCTGCCCGTACTCCTCTTATTTTGTTCGCCACATTCATAAACAAGCTTGCCTCCTTTCGTGTTTCCTCTCCTGCCCCAGCCTTTATATGATTTTCACAAAGAATCAAGAGATCTTCATCACAGAAGCTGAATAACTCCATTGGGTCAAACACCCTAAACTCTTTTCCTTGTTTGGCTCTAATCACAGCCTCACCAGTGTTATTATCATAGAACCACTTTTCAAAGTCCTGTAAACGTGGAGGAAGAGGATCAGCCAATCTTACTCTGTTACAGTCTTAGGTGGTTTGACTCTCAAAACAATCCTCCCTTTCCCAGTCTCCCAGTCTTTATCTTTCTTCGATCTCTTTCGTTCAGCCTTCATGTATCCAAATGATTCAAAATTATCATTAAGGCCATTTTTAATTTCCTTCTCAAGAAATACTGCCCTTTCACTTAAATGAGCATTAATCAAAGGCAAGGTAGCCAACCGTCTCAGATCCCATTTAGGCAAGGTCTTAAACGCCTTCCTCTTGAGCATGTAACTAATATTACCTCCTCTTCTTTTAATCAAAAACATCTTTAAGAAAGGATTATAACACCAACTGATTATCTTCTTGTCTGCCTCTTTTCTGCTTAAACTCTCCATATTTTGAAACAAAGGAGTAAGTTCTTCAGCCTCCTTCTCCTTTACCAACCAATCACTCTTATCCATCTCAAACACATCATTTTCATCATCTCCCTTCTTAGCAACATACACCAAAGGTCTCTCATCTACTTCATAGAACTCCGGTTCAGAATCATAATCAACCAACTGCTCATCCTCCTCTTCTTCATCAATCAACCCTTTTCCTTTATCTGATACTTCCTCATTAGTAGCTGTAACGACCACTTCTTCTCCCACAATATCCTTATCAAAATCAAACTGTAGATTAACAAACCCTGCTTCAACAATATCATCTTCCTCATTTCTTCCAGCATCTTCTCTTGGGATCTCTTGTTCCCTTGCTTCAGTATCAGCTGCTCCAGAAGTGCCCTCTCCTACCTTGGATGAAGTACCCACATTCAAGAATGGGTACTTAGATATATCAGTCATATCATCTAACTCAGATTGAGTTAGTTGACTAGGTAGGCCAGCAGCAGCTTTCATCTGTGAAATTTCTTCAAATAATCTCTTAATCAAATTATTCTGATCAACCAACATCTTTTTCATTCCTTCAATGACCTCATCTTTCTGTTGCTCCCTAATCTCCTGATTCGTCAGTTTAGTCTTTATCATACTTAACTCATTTGCCAATGAAGTATTTAGACTACGAATCACATCCTCATCAAGACCAGCACTAGCTTCTTTCCCTGCTGTGAAACCTCGTGTCTATGTTTTGTTCTTCGTTCAGGCTCAACAAAGTCAGTTCTCTTTTTAGACCTCCGTTCTTTCTCCACCCTTATTTCTTCTGCTTGTGTATCTATGTCTTCTTCAAAATCATAATCTTTCTCTTTTGCATATCTCTTTCTTTTCTTAGCTGCATCAGCTTGTTTCACCCTTGTTTCCTCAGCTCTTTTGTTTTCAGACTCATCGACCCGTCTGATATAATTCCATCGCTCTGGTGGGTACATGTTTTCCCAGAGATGGGTTATTTTACCACTGAAATCATGGCGTATAGCACAGCAATCTGCAAATATCCGAGGGTTCATCTGCACTAATCTCTTAACTTCACCATGTTTAGGAACATCAGGAACCAGATCATCAATAATCATCTGAATAAAACGAGGATATAACAACCATTTATCCTTTTTCACCGCCATCACATTTTCTGCCATACACGCAAAGATCAATCTAGCAATGTTTGCTTTCTCCCCTTTACAACATATCACCATAGCTTTGGCCCAGTCAAGGTTAAGTCCATCAGATCCACCCTTACGGTGATCTAAGCACATAATAAAAACGTGAGCTATATATCTCCATTCTTTAGATAAAAAGACTTTTTAATCTCCTTCCTCGAACCAAAGACTGGTCCCTCATATCCCATTTGTCTGAAAGCTTGGAATACTTCAGATTCCGTCATATCAACTTCATCACCAGTATCATCTTCTAGTCTAAGAATCCTCGACACGCTCTCAGCAGTAATAGATATATCATGATCAATCACTCTAGCTGTGATCCTCTGAACATCTCCTCCAGTGTTGTATTCAGCTGATCTCCAAAAGTCTCTAATGTGAAGATCATAGATAGTGGGTGAGTGAGAGATAGCATATGCAATGGGTGATCTTTGGAGCCATCTAATACAGTCACGAAATCCGGCCGCCTTTGGCAGAGTATCGTCTAATATGGCAGTGATGTTATTCCTCTCATCAAACTTGAGATTCGCCATAATAACCTGAAAAGAACAACAAATAAATTTGAATAAGAAATACTGAAAATAAGAAAATAAGACAAAAACAAAAGAAACAATCAGTTTCGGCAAGCGAAACAATAGTTTCGCTCACTAAGACATGATAGGTTCGCTGAATCAAAGACAGTTTCGACAAGGAAAACAAACAGTTTCGACGAGCGAAACTATAATTTCGCTCATAGAAACTTGTTAATTTTGCAGAACAAAAAGTAGTTTCGACAAGATTAGAATGAATCAAAGTAGTTTCGCAATTAGTTTCACCAAAAATTAATTTAGTTTCGCTATTACAAATTAGTTTCGCTGACACATGAAAATACAAGCGAAACTGTGTGAATTAAGGATCAGTCATTGCGAAATTAGATAAGATATGGCGAAACTGTTAAGTTCGCTCGGACAGCATAACTTTACAGTTTCGCTGAAAGGATGTGAACTTTCGTTCAATTTCGCAGAAACTTCAGTAGTTTCGCTGAACGAACAGCGAAACCACCGAAGCGACATAATCCAGATTCCTTATGAATACATGATGTAATCCAGATTAAAGAGTCAATCAGAGTTCGAAACTCACATACGAAGAGAATAGCACTCAAAATCAGTCCAAATAACACACCAAATCAAAATCGCCAATAAGTTACGTAAAAACCCTAAAGTGATACTGAACGATTTGCGAAATTATGAGAGAAATTTCGCAAACATGACTTATATAGCAAATAGTTTCGCAGGCAGCGAAACTATAAATTCGTCAGACGAATTTACAGTTTCGCTCAGTGAAACTGTAATTTCGCTAGAAAATAACTGGTTAACAACTTATAAGCAAACCTAGCGAAATTGCAGTTTCGCTTAGCGAAGCTTTAGCGAAAGAATAATTTCGCACCATTTTTTTTTATTAATTTATTATTTTATTTTTTTTATTATTTATTATTTTTTATTATTATTATTATTTTTTTTATATTTATTTTTTAAATTATAATACTCAAAGGAAGCACATCACATAATGAGATCTAAAATAATCAGAGATCACATTCTCTAAATATTTTAGAACATAATGATGATTAAAAATCATCTACCAGTCATGAGATCATACTGAGTACAAGATCTGATCACAATCTGCACAGAAACAACTGAAATTAGAACAAATCAATAACGATTGCTGATATAATTGTCCACTTAAACTCATGCCTTATCCTTTTTCAAACAACAGCTTATGATTCATTTAAGGTTCGATTAGATGCTTTAGAATGCTAAGACCCCACAATCATTTGGTAAAAACCCTCACCCAACCTCAGGATTTATTGAATTATGAATCAATCTTCATGGAACAAGATTTGTGGATAAGTGTGCAAATGATTATAAACAGAATATTTCATTCTGAGAGAAATTCATCGATAAGATGATTTGACATAATTATATCAAAATGGTAAGAGCTCCAGATCTATACTCACGTATAACAGAGGAGATAACCATTTGAACATGTGCTGATGAGAGCTCCAGGTCAGTACTATCGTACAGCAGAGGAGATCATCACTCCAGGTCAGTACTCACGTACAGCAGAGGAGATAAGCACAGACACAAGACATCTTGACACAAAATAAACCAGCAAAGAATGATGACATAACAAAGCAAAATGAACGAAAGATTCATTCTCAATCCAATTTTTGTCAGGACTCAGTTTTTGTGCAATCCAAAATGAATGAGTAAATCCAGACATTCTTAAGCATAAAGTTTAATTTAATCATAAAGCTGCTGTCTACTTCATTCATCAGGCTGAGTCTATCAAGCATATCGTCAAAGAATCTGATCCATTTCTTTTTATTTTAATGTGAAACAGAATCCAGTAACAGTTACTATCATTTCTCATAGAATTACTGGTCATGTAAATAAGAAATATTTAGAGAATATACAATCATTTCTCATCATGTTAAATCCGATCTCAGAATAATGATATTACTCCCCCAAATTTTTATTTTCATATTTCTATAATTATAAATGAAATTTTAACTTGATTTTTTTTATTTATTTTATTTTTTATTTTTAATTATTATCAAAGAAATAGAAAATGAAAATTTAAAAAGATATTAACCCAAGCATAGAAATCAATTCATAAAAACGAGGTTTATCAAAAGTTTTTGTGAAAAGATCAGCTTTTTGATTTTTTGTATCGATGGGAATAATATTAATGAAACCCTCTCCTGAGCATCACGAATCGCATGAATTCGGGTTTCAATATGCTTTGTGCGAGAATGATGAATGGGATTTTTAGCAATTCCAATGGCAGCCTCATTGTCACAGAATAAAGGTGTATGAAGGAAATTAATTCCATAATCAATCATTTGGTGTTGGATCCAGAGAACTTGAGAGCAGCAGCTAGATGCAGCAATATATTCAGCTTCCCCTGTAGAAAGAGAAACAGTAGTTTGTTTCTTGCTCTGCCAGGATACCAGACAATTTCCCAAATATTGACAACCTCCAGACACAGATTTTCTGTTTAACCTGCAACCATTGGAATCACTATCAGAATAAGCATGTAAATCAAAATTTCCACCATATGGATACCACAGTCCGAGACGAGACGATCCTTTGAGATAACAAATATTCGTTTGACAGCTTTCTCATGAGATTCCTTTGGAGCCGACTGATATCTAGCACAGTAACCAACAGCGAAAGTGATATCAGGACGACTTGCAGTAAGATACATGAGAGAGCCAATCATAGACCGAAAAAGATGAGGATCAACTGGTTTTCCATTTTCATCTGGAGTGAGACACGTCTGAGCAGTAAAAGGAGTCATTTCAGTAGACGCATCATCCATCTTAAATTTCTTCAGAATATCTTTAATGTACTTCTCTTGATGAATAAGAATTCCTTCTTTCTGTTGTTCAACTTGCAAGCCAAGAAAGAAGCACATTTCACCCATCATACTCATTTCAAACCTTTGGCTCATCACTTCTTCAAACTCTCTACACAATTGAGAGTTTGTGGATCCAAAAATAATATCATCGACATACACTTGAACAAAGATCATTTCACCATTCACCTCCTTTTTAAATAAGGTCATATCAATGGTACCACGAGAATAACCATTGCTTAAAAGATATTGCGTAAGAGTCTCATACCAGATTCTGGGTGCTTGATGAAGGCCATACAAAGATTTATCAAGCTTATACACTTTATCAGGAAAATCAGGATCTTCAAAGCCTGGTGGTTGACACACATATATCTTCATCAATGTCGCCGTAGAGAAAAGCACATTTCACATCCATCTGGTACACTTTGAACTGTTTATGAGCAGCATGAGCAAGAAATATTCGGATTGCTTCAAGACGAGCAACTGGAGCAAAGACTTCTGTATAATCAATTCCTTCTTCTTGAGCAAAGCCTTGCACTACAAGTCTAGATTTGTTTCGCACCACCACACCTCGATCATCTGGTTTGTTCTTAAATACCCATTTTGTACCAATTGGATATTTGTTGGGAGGTAAATCAACTAAGGTCCAAACCTTAAGCTTCCGGAACTGTTGAAGTTCCAATTGCATAGACTCTACCCAACAAGGATCTTGTAGAGCAGCATGAACATTTTTAGGAACAATTTGAGAAATAAAGCATGAGAAAAGACAAACATTAATCAGACCGGATTGACTTCGCGTGCAACACCATCAGAAACAGATCCAATCACATTATCAAGCGGATGATCTTTCAAAGTTTTATAATCACTTGAAGAAGGAAAGATCGTTGAAGAAGTATCAGCCATTGCCGGAGAAAGAGTAGATGAAGGGGTATCAATGACAGGTGTTGAATCAGGTAAGTTAGGAGATGTAGGAGATAAAGAATCAGATAATGGAGCTTGATCAGGCATTGGAGACGATGAGCTAACATCAGTTGAAACAGCATCATTTACTTGTGGAATGGATGGAACAGACGATGAAGATGATGGAATAATATTCGTTTGAGTACATGGAATTGATGTATCATCATCGAAAACTGGCAAATTAAATGAATTGAACACAGTATCGGAATCAAAGAACCATGCAGGTTCAGATTTCACTTCAGAAGGATTGGATTCTTGCCAGTCAACATAGAATGACTCTTGAACAATACGTGTTCTCTTGTTATAAACTCGGTATGCTTTTTGTGAAGAAGAGTATCCAACAAAATAACACTCGTCAGAAACAGCACCAAATTTTGTCTTTTGAGCTTGAGTATTCAGAAGAGTACAAGAACAACCAAATGGGCACATGCCATGCATTTTTCAGTAACAGAAAAATCTTTTAAAGGAAGTCCTCTAACAAGATTGTTCTTTACTAATTTATTAATTATCTTAAAATTGACATGGCCTAAGCGACGATGCCACAAGAGTGACTCAGAGGTTGATGCTTTTGAGAGAAGACAAGTTGCAGTAGCTTTGGACTCATTAGAATTCATATCAAGAAGATATGTATCGTGTTTCCTTGGAGCACGCATGAGAATTAAATCTTCTGGAATAGCTATCTCTGATTTCAAAAATAAACATTCGTCAGATCTAAATAGAACAGGAATGTCTTTATCACAAATTTGACAGACGCTCAGAAGATTAAATGCCAATTCAGGAACATGGTTGACTTTTTCCAGAGTAAGAGAACCATTGGTAACTTCTCCTTGTCCAATCATTTTTCCACCCTTCTTGTCTCCAGCAAATGCCACATATCCTCCATCTATAATCCGATAATTAGTCAACAAATCTTTTAATCCCGTCATATGCTTGGAACAGCCGCTATCAACATGCCACAGACTGTGTACAATCTTTGAAGAAGATCCCTGAAATGAATGAACAAATCATTTAGCCAGGAGCAATAGGGACCCAAGATTGAACAACTTTTGTTTGTAAAGAAGCTGATTTTTTATGAAAGAAATTATTAACCAATTTTGTCAATTTATTCCCAAAACACTTCCTATTAGAGGATCTTTCAATCAAAGGACAATTTTTGATAAGATGATCCTCTTCACCACACCTGAAACAATGATGTTTGAATCTAGGTCGATGATGTGATGAGGTAAAAATAGGATCAATAATAATCTCCTCATCACATTCAGACAAACTAGAATCAACATCACTGAATGTCTCATACATCTCATGATGTTTTTGTTTATTTGAATCAGAGTTATTCTTTACAAAATCAGAACTTGATTCTTCTGACAAATCAGTAAAACTTGTACCATTGGTACCAGTTTCAGATGAAGACGAACTGCATTTTTCTGAAGATGTCATATTTAATGGTATAAAAGATGGAATAGGTTGAGAAAAGAACTTTTCGAAAGAATTAATTTTAAGTTGCTCAGTTGTTTTAGGAGAAACATCAGATTCATTGCATTCATTACTAGAACAAAAATCATCACTATCATGATTTGAAGTACAAGATGAAATAGAACAATCAAGAGAACATGAGACATTCAAGTCTGTTACATTTGAACTAGAAACAAACACTGAATTTAAACTAGACTTATTATCTAAAACAGACTGCTGATTTTCAGGTGTATTAGAACTAGTGCATCCAAGCCCACTAGTTGGTCCATAGTCGTAGTCTTCACGAATGTACTTAGAGTTATTCCCAACTAAACCTGCAGACATACTGTCAGTATCTGATTTGATTAAATCATTAGAAGGATGAGGAACATGCATAGGAGAATAACAGTATGTACTAGGAGGAGGATAAACCTGTACATTTTCATAACCCAAACCTGTTTTAATTCTAGCTCCCCGTTGAGATTTACAAAGATCATCATGTTTCATTCCAGAAATAGTCCATTTATCTAATTTTGACTGAAGTTTGCTTGCTTCAAATTCAGCAAGAGCAACCCGTTCAGTCAAAGTATTAACCTCTACATTCCTTTCCAAAACAATTCTTTTTAAATGATCAGTTTCTTTTAAAGCCTCATTTAATTTCACAAAATATTTTGATTCATTCATTTTAAGTTCATCATTAATTCGTTTTAAATCCTTTTCATTATCAATTAACAAACGATTAGCCTTATAAACCCCAAAAAGTCTAATTTTGCAAGCAGATGAGCACATATCCTGTATTACCTCATAAGGAAGTCCCATTACCATCTTTTCGGCAGCTAAAGCTTTATCGCACATGCATACTGGAGTACTTGATTTCATTTCCTCAACAGTAGCGGCCGCATCATCCTTCTCTTTTCCTTTCACAGCTTTTGAATTTCTTTCTTCATTTGAATCTGTAATTTCCCATTTCTTCTCTCCATCAGCCTTCTCTTCTTTCTCCTTTACTGAAGATTCATTCTCTCCTTTGAATTCCTTAAACAACACAAACTCATCTTTCTCAACTTCCATCTCATCACTTTTCACAATCTCAGCAACTAACGCGTGATTTATTTCAGATCTTGTTTCTTCCACCTCTGCACTCCAGTCAAAATTTGAGATCAAGGCTGACTCCTTTTTTGAATTTCCCTCTTCCTTTACTTTCTCTGCTGTCAATCTTGGTACTCCAGTGTTACTAGGATCTGTGACAATTGGTAATGGACATTCACGTTTAAAATGTCCCAATTGTTTACAATTGAAGCACCTCAATTTTGACTTATCAAATCCTAGTTTTGAGGTTGATGATTGACCACCAAAATTCTTTCTTCCTGTTCTTTCCATGAATCTCCGGGCTCTTAAAGTTAACATTGCCATTTGCCATTGAATGTCAGTTTCTTCTAAATCATCAGGATCAACCTGATACATATCCTCCATAGTCATTCCTTTACCTTTCAATTCACCAGCAACAAGAGCTTCATAGCTCTGAACAAACATTCCAAAAAGAGCCATTGTTTCAGATGGAATTGTAGTTTCAGCATTCACCTTAGAATTTCCCAATTCTTTTCCAACATGATTACTACCACTTGAGAAATTACTTGTATTGCTCCCTCCTTGAATTGGATTTTGAATGTGAGAGTTTGCAGCGGATGACAATAAAGCAGCATTTTGAGAAAAACCAGGTGTGGGCATCATAGTCTGGTTAAATTCTCTTCTTTTCATATCCAACTCAAAAGATTTCAACTTGTTAATGATATCCATCATCTTATAATCTGTAAAACCTCTTTCTTGTTTGAGCATCCTCACTTGAAGACTCCACTGTGGTGGAAGAGAATCGAGAAGCCTGTTAACTTGTTCACTGTTGGAGAGTCTTTCATCATACTTCTTCAGAGTGCTTGAGACAGTTAAGAAACGATTTGTAAGATCTGTCAAACTTTCATTCTTGTATCCTACAAACGAATTGAACTCCTTTTCAGCTTGAATACTCTTGTCTTTCACCAGATCTGCATTCCCATCAAAGAATTCACAGAGAGCATCATAAAGGGATTTAGCATTTTTATGCTCTGCAAAACGATTGTAGATGTCATGAGCCAAGCAGAGAGTTAGAGCACCAAATGCTTTTTGATCACGATCAATCAGTTTCAGATCTCTTTCAGTATAAGAAGATGGATCTTTGTTCTGAGAAACGACATCACCAACTGTAACCGTAGGTATATGAGGACCTGAAATAATCGATTCCCATTGATTATGATCTGTGTAGAAAAAGAAAGCTTTGAGACATCTCTTCCAATCTTCAAAATTATCTCCATTAATGAGTCTTGGAGGTCTATTAGGAGCAACACTTTCAAGATCCGCAAGTGTAAGAGTAGTTAATTTCGACATTATAGTTTCGGCAGAAAGATTGATAATTTCGCTAGTAAATTCGCTGACAAATTCGCTAACAAATTCGCTGAGAAAGATGACTTGGCTAACAGTTTCGCTCAAACAATACTATCGCAGACACTTTCGCAAACACAGACACTTTCGCTTGCAATTTCAGCAGCACTTTTGCTTGAATCAGAGACAACAATTGCTTAGTTTCGCTGCTAATTTCGCAGGAAACAAGCTTGAACTTTCGTTCAGAAATAGATTCGGCAGCACTTTCGCTTGATAATTGATCAAAAACACTACTGAACTTTCGTTCAAGGAAATACTTTCGCTGAAACTCTAGAAAACAACTACAGATCCAAAATAACTCATAATTTCGCTGAATGAAGATGACAGTTTCGCAGTAAGATCAGTAATTTCGCTGGTCGATCTCAAAACCCTTTTTCACCTCAAAATCAATCTGAAATCATCCAAAACTCAATGAATTTGAGATCTGATGATTGTAGAATCTTCCTCAATCAAGAACAAGCATAATTCAATCAATTTCCATCCCAAAAACAGCTGATAATCCAATGAGAATTGATTGAAACTAGATATTGACCAAAACCACAAAAACTCAACAAATCAAGAGCACTAAGGCTCTGATACCATATTGTTGGTCCATGTGATCGATGAACAGTACAATTGATAGGATAATTTGATCAATATCAAATACACAAACCAAATAACAACAATTGAGAAGAGAATATGATGAATCAAGACATAATTGATATTCAAATGAACAAACTCACTTAATAACAATAAGCACAATTGTATTTCAATGAAGTAACTGCTTGGAAATGATAGTTTGCAACAGAATTCCACGATTAGGGTTTGGCAAACTTATCATACAAAATGAAATGACAATAGTATATATAGCAGTCATAGTTTCGCTGACAGTTTCGCTACAAGCGAAACTGTCATGCCAAAACTATAGTTTCGCCCGGCAGAACACAAGTTCGCCGGGTGAACCAAAACAGCAAACTGTGAGCGAAACTATAGATTCGCTCACAGTTTCGCTGGACTGCCAAAACTGCCAATTAATAACAAAATACAAAATGAAACTAACAAAAGTCCTATTACAATGTAAAGTAAACATCTATACTAAAGTGAGTCCAACCTAACATGATCTTCACTTCCTAGACTCATTACACTAGTGGGGACAAAGAGATCCATATGTAATAAGTGTAGGGGATTAATGATGGAGTTTCTTTCCTTTGGCTTGTGAGATACCTTGTGTTGCTTCCCTTTTAGGCATGCAACACAGTAGTCATCACTTGTAAACTCTTTCTTTGGTATTCCAGTTACCAAATCATTCTTACTTAATTTATTCATGATTTTAAAGTTTACATGGCATATTCTTTTATGCCATAGGAAAGATTCATCTTTATTTTCTTTATATAGAAAGCATGAAACTTCTCCTGAGGGAGATGTTTCTTGCAAATCCATCTTGTACATGTTCCCTTTCCTGGGGGCTCTATGCAAGATGTGCTCATGAGGAATGACCACCCCGGGCCTGAGAACAATGCACTCATGCTCTAGTAAAGAGCATGTTATGACTTTGATCACAAAATTGGGATACACTTAGAAGATTGTACCCAAGCTCCTTGATAAAGTTTACCTTCTCAATGCTGAGCTTACCATTTGTGACCTTGCCCCCTCCAGTAATGTAACCTCCTGCATCTCCTCCAAAAGCAACTGGTCCTCCATCAATTCTTTTGAACTTTTGGAGTAGTGACCTATTGCCTGTCATGTGCCTGGAACAGCCACTATCAATGATCCATACATTTCTGTTTGTCCTAAGCTATCCCTGCACAAAAGAGATGATTAGTTACATTTAGAAACCCGAGCCTCATTGGTCTTGGGCTCATCAAAAGAAGTTGAAGACAATGCAACAGTAATTGATCCTATAGTCATGATTGATGTTAATGAAGAACTTTCAGCCACTTGGTCTTTCTTTGACTTCCATACCACCTTTGAAAGATTAGACTTGACCTACAATACTTCGAAAGTTTTGATGACTTCGGAAGTTTTGATGACCGGCCCTTCGGAAGATCTTGCTTTCACTGCAGCAGGCTTCAGTGCTTCGGAAGTATTCCTTTCTTCCGAGACCAAATTTTTATCCGAAGGCAAGTTTCCACTTGTCTTCTTCTTCATTTTGGAGCTTCTGAAGGAAACATATTTTCCTTCCAAAGCTTGCTTCTTCTTCTCCAAACTCTTAGAAGTTTCTTTCTTGGTTATGTGGAGAGTACTCCTTGGATTGTAGACATAATCCTTAGCAAGATGAGAAGTACTCCCACACATAACACAGTCTATTTTCTTCCTTCTAGGAGTTCTTCTTTGTGAACAAGGCTGAACTTGATCACTTTCCTTCTCCATCTTCATCTTTGCAGATGTTGTGGCAATTCTTGTGGGGTTAGAACTACCTTTGGAGCTGGATGGTTCAGGTTGTACAGCAGCAATGCACAACTGATTAGCCTTCTTCTTGATGATGGGATGATTTGGACATGACCTAGAACTCTTGTTAATGGAGTTCAAGTTTGTGTCTTCAGCCTTTACCACTTCAAATCCTGTAGAGATGAAGACTTGTTTCTGTGCAGAATTGAAGGTGGCCTTGATCTCTTAAGCCTTTTTGGACTTTTTTTTGGCCTTCCTAATCAAGTTCTTTCTTCTTGACTTGGTCATCCCAACAGCTTTGCTCCTCAGAGGACATGTATCTATTAACTTTAGCAATGCATTCAAGAGTACAAAGATTGTCAGGATCAGTGATCACAAGTTCGATGGATTAGAGTGTAATGCAGCGTAATAAGATCAAGAATTAGACAAATTGTAGCAAGAATTTGATATTTGTAAACAAATACGAGAGAATATATTTCTGTGACAAGGAATGTTTCAATTATACCAAATATTTCTGCTCAATCATTCACTGATTACAATAAGGTTGACACTCCTTATATAGAGTGCAATCACTGCTGTAATCACGGGATAGTGACAACTGGCAAATCTATTACAAAAATAACTAACACTTAACAAACTACTGAAATGTTCACAACTACTGAGAACATATCAGAGTGCTAAGTACAAAATATAAAACTACTGAAACTACAACGACTGAAGAACAAGCTCTTCAGTCGTTTTACAGAACTACTGAAAACATAAAACTACTGAAAGTAAACCGTCACAACTACTGAAGAAGTCCTCTTCAGCTGTTATGACAACATCTGATACTTTGTCTTCAGCACTTGTGTCTTCAGACTTTGTCTTCAGCACTTGTGTCTTCAGACTTTGTCTTCAGTACTTGTCTTCAGACTTTGTCTTCAGCACTTGTCTTCAGACTTTGTCTTCAGCACTTGTGTTCAGACTGTCTTCAGCACTTGTGTCTTCAGACTTTGTCTTCAGCACTTGTGTTCAGACTTTGTCATCAGGTGTTGTCTTCAGCTGTTGTGGACTTCAGCAGTTGTTGTGACGTCTGTGGGACTTAAAGGTTTTTCTGATCCGGCTCATTGGTTCTTTTGGTCCAACAAATTCCCCCTGAACCAATGCAGCCAAAACCTTTAACTTTATTGAGGTCCCACTTATTGTTGGCAGAATGGTTGGTCTTTTTCCTTCTTGATCAGTTGAGAAGATGACCCATATAAGCACTGGCCTGGAAATGAGTCTCTGACGATTTGGTTGGCAATGTATGGATGGGAGCTCTGTATTGGGGAATTGGACACTGAGTTGTTCCCCCATCCATGAGACTCACTTCCCATGTATAAGCCTGTAGGATTCTCTGGTGTATGCTCTGAGAAACATAATTTGTTCTTCCATGGTAAGATTTTCCACTTCACCATCAAACAATCCTTCACGCCCATACAGCTCTGAAATGTACTTAGCCTGTTTGCCATTTTTGAGCTCAACTGTTGTAATCTGTCTGTATGCAAACTCATCTGGGTGAGTACCTTCAAGTAACAAACTGAGCTCATTTTGTTTGAAGTTCTCAAGCCTCTTGTAGACTAACCCTTTTTTAATTATTCTGTTCTCTAACATCTTTTGGGGTGGCTGTTTAGCCTCATAGGCCTTCTTGAAGTCTTCTACAATTTCCCAGGGTGATACTACCAGGACCACTGTGATCTCTTCATCTACGATGCTTTTTACTTGGCCCTTGTATCTCGCAGGAATGTCTTTCTTCACAATTCTGTGAGCCACCCTAGGATCAGGCCATATTCTCACCTTTTCCTTTTGATATTGAAATGTGTTAGCAAGGGTGTACAATCTCAGAGCTTCTTTCTTCATACTGATTATTGATGAAGAAGCAGTATAAGTTTTGTCTATGCTTTTCAGCATCTCCTTATCATGAAGCCTTTGCTACTGTTCTTCTTCTATCTTTACTCTCACAGTTTCTATCTGTGAGGTGGGAGTGATGGGCATAGGTTTGGCTTTAGGCAAAGTTAGGACTGCGGAAAGAGGCAGCCTATCTTCTTCCTCATCATCCTCTTCTTCTTCTTCTTCTAGCCTCAACATCCTTCTCTTCTTCTTCTTGGATGCATCATCGGCTATTGGTTTTGAGGGTAAAGGAGTTGGTTTAATGGGTTGTGGTAGTGGTGATTTTGAAGTGGGAAGTTTTGCAGGTTGTTCTAGCATTCTTGTAGTGAGTGAGGCTTTTGAGTGTTTTGCTAGTTCATTTCTGTTCCCAGCACCTGCCTCATTTAGTGCTTCAATCACCAATCCCTTAGTGTATGCTTCAGACGTACAGATCTTGGTGGTTATTGCCAAGATACTGTCCCTGGTCCATGACTTAATCTCGATCAATGATCTCCCAAGGTACTTTGCAATGAATCTGATCATGATCTCTAGTCTTTCTCTTTCTAATGCATCATAACTTGCCCATCTTGAGTTAATTTCTTCAACTTCAAGTCTTCTAATCTCTGAGTCAAGCTGTGCAGTATCGAACCCTTGTCTATACAGTTGATCAATAATGGAGTCCATTGATTTACTATGTGTAGCATCCGCCATTTTGATCATCTCATCAAGTTGGAGTTCTTTTTCTTTTCCTTCAATCTTCCTCTTCTTATATGTGATATGAAAGTCTTTGTGACTTTCACCCACTTGATCAATGTCAGCTCCCTTCACAAACTCCTCTTCCTTCTCAGTCTCCTTCACAAACTCCTTTTCCTTCTCAGTCTCCTTTTCTTTCGGTATGCTCTTCCTCTTTGCTTTCACTGACTGACTCTCCCCCTTTTTGGTTGCATTGGTTGCAAGGGTTTGAGTAGCAGAAAGCCTTGTGCTCACAGTCTCCTCCACCAGAGGTTGTATGATTGAGGAAAGCCTCTCATCCATGGTTTTGATCACAATGTCTGTGATCATTAGGGTGATGAGAGGTAGGGATTGCTGAAAGATAGCAGCTGTTTGCTCAGAGGGGTTCTTTCCCTGAGAAGCAGTGCCAGAAATAGAGGCTGGTGGGTTGAAAGTTTGGAGTGGCTGAGTGTTTGGGAGACCTTCAGGTGAAGGTGCCATCTGTGGGTTTATGTTGGTGGCAGATGGACTTGCTTCTTGAGAGAATTGGTCAAGTAGTCTTTGTAGTCTACTGACTTCTTCCTCAAGAATTGTGTTCTGGGCCAGAACATCATAAAAGAAGCCCAGGTCATCATCAGCAAATGCTGAATCACCTGACCTCCTGCTTGTAGCAGGATGTACATGCACTGGGTGTAGACCAGTTTTAGCATGTGCCCCTTTTTCTTGGAACTAGGGACTTCCAGCCTCAGGACGATGTCCTTCATCAGCTGTTGCCTCTGATGAGGTCTTAGCAATGTTACCAGCCTCAGTCTGATCATGTGTTGATTCAGAAGAGGTGGCAGCCTCACCAGATATTCTGATCTCCATATCCACACCAGGAGACATAACATTTAAACCCCGGTGCTGTGGGTTGTCAGAAGCATGTTGATCCTCTTCCTCAATGGCTGTGGTTTTCCCCTTTGTTGGTGGTTGTTGGGGAGGAGGAGAGGCATGCAACTGAGTCAGCACGTTTGCAATTATAATGGTTGGACTTTGGGGGCATTTGCATGGGGAGATAGGGTAAAATCAGTATGCACCTGGGGAGAATGGTGCTCATCAATGGCAATCTCCTCAAATGAGGAAGATTCCAGATTAGTGGGTACCCTTCTTTGGTTGCTGCAGGCTCTTTTTGAGAGGAATCCTGAGCGGCTGTTGCTGGTAGAGTCTTTGATACTGCTGGGGGGTTTACACCAGCAAGTATATCCTGCCTTGGTGATACAGGAGCATCTTCAGGGGACTCATCTCCCTGAATAGCTGTTTTGGGGCGTTTGGTTTTATGTTTGGTGGGGACTCTGGATCTTGTGGTGGTGGCTGTGGGTTCCAGCTGCGTGGGTTTGCGCAGCTTGGCAGCCATTTTTAGTGATTGGTCAGAGTTGTGCCGGGAGTATACTTCAGGCAATACAGCCATAGCAGGGACTCCCAGGCCAACAAGTCCCTGAGCTTGAAGCTGGTTTTCAATTATGGCCATTATGAACCGAGGATATAATATCCAACGGTCAGCAAGTTGTTTTTGGGCCATATCCTTGAGCTCTAAAAATAGTATTTCAGAAAAATTTAAAGGTTGTTGCTCAAGGATGGAGTACATTACCTGTTGCCACCTTGTGGACATTTGATCCCATGATGAAGTGTTGGGGGCAAGGCAGACATTTACCATATGAAAGATGAGACGTTCGGCATCATGGAAATGTTTCTTCAATATGGTACAGGCACTCAGGTTACCTTGGTATCCATGGTGGGCAAATGATAGATCTGTTATGCCCTTTGGATAACCAGTTGGGAAAGTGGCATCATCCAGATTGAGGGTTTGGCGAAGAGTGTCTGGAGTAATGACCACCTTTTGACGATAGACAAACGATTGAAGAGACTCTGTGTCATTCTCCTCAGAGACAAGAGTGACGTTTGTCCAGAATTGGTTAAGAGATTCGGCATATATGGTGGGATTTAACAGAAAAGCCGTTTGGTAAGGTGACTGAACCATTAAATCAATGGCGTTGTGAAACTTGGTCCAGTATGGCGATTTTGTGAGATGAGCGACACAGTTGTGTCGTGGTTTTAGTTGCATGGTCGCCATTGATGAAGAGAGGTTACAGAGGTTTTTGAACTTTAGGTTTGAGAAGAGAGGTGAGAAAAACTCTGAAGGTGGGATAAGGTATTTAAGGGTAGGGTTAGAAAACGACTGAAGGTTTTGGTGTTAGTCATCATTTGTTGAAACTACTGATGACGTGGGATTAACATTCAGAGGTTTGAAATGTCTGACCTTATTGGTGTGATCAGCAGTTGTTATAAAACAACTGAAGACTTGGTTTTAACCGGCAGACGTTGAAACAGCTGAAGTCTCTGATTTAGTCATCATTAGTTATAAAACTACTGAAGACAGTTTTGACTTCAGGTGGTGAAACAACTGAGGACATGGTGTTTGTCATCAGTAGTTGTGAAACTACTGAAGACAATGGTTTTGTTATCAGTTGATGTAAACAGCTGAAGACTTGTTGTTAGTCTTCAGTAGTTGTAAACTACTGAAGGCATAGGTTTGGCTTCAGTTGTGTAGAAACAGCAGTTGTAGAAACAACTGAATAGAAATTACTCATCAGCTGTTTTCGTCAATTCATAGCTTTTCAGCTGTTTCAGTCTGACCTCCACACTTACTCATCAGACTTAAATCTGAGTTTCAGAGGTTTCATTGGTCATCAGTACTTATCTGCATTTCTGACATCAGTAGTTGTAGCTACATCAGCTGTTGTGATTTCATCAGCTGTTGTAAGTACATCAGCTGTTTTAACAAATAAAGTACTTCAGTACTTGTGAGGCATGTAGCCTTCAGTAGTTATAAAAACTACTAAGGGTACAGGGACTCATCAGTAATATGTGACATGGTTACCAATGAGCATCAGTACTTGTTACTGAGATCATCAGTAGTTGTCACTTATTCTAGCTGCAGCATACCAAGCCTTAACACCAGGTTGTGGAAAGTTGAACTAACCAAAGGCTTAGTAAAAATGTATGCAAGCTCATCAGCACTAGGAACAAACTTTGGATCAATCAGACCTTTTTCAAAACAATCTCTAATAAAATGGTGTCTGATTTCAATATGTTTAGTCCTAGAGTGCTGGACAGGATTCTTGACAATACAAAGAGCTGAAGAGCTGTCCATTAACAATGGAGTCTTAGTCTCTGTTATGCCATAATCCAATAATTTGTTTTGAAGCCAGAGTACCTGAGATGTACAACTTGCAGCAGCAATGTACTCGGCTTCAGCAGTTGATGTAGCAACTGAGGTTTGTTTCTTACTCTGCCAAGAAGTCAAACAGTTGCCTAGGAATTGACATCCACCAGAAGTTGATTTCCTGGTCAACTTACACCCTTCATAGTCACTGTCAGAAAAAGCAACTAATTTACCAGAATGTCTAGTAGAATACCATAACCTAGAGATGGAGTGCCTTGCAGATATCTAAAGATCCTCTTGACTGCAATCAAATGAGAATCCTTAGGTGCAGCCTGAAATCTAGCACAAACACATGTAGCAAACATAATATCTGGTCTAGAAGCTGTTAATACATCAAGGACCCAATCATACATCTGTAAAGTGTTTTCATCAACCACTTTACCTTTCTGATCTGTATCCAGTTGTGTGGTGTTGCACATGGGAGTTGAACAGGGCTTACAGTTTTGTAAATCAATTTTCCAAAAGATTTTTTGTGTATTTGGACTGATGAATGAAATTCCATCACCTTTTGTTTGATTTGCAAAACCCAGAAAGAACTGTAATCTCCCATGGCATCATTTCAAACTTTTGTTGCATCAACTTTGTAAAGGATCACACAACTGTGGATCAGAGGATGCAAAATTATATCATCTACATAAATTTGAACAAGTATATTATGCTGCCCAGCTTTCTTTATGAATAAAGTTTTATCTATGGAGCCTCTAGTGAAATTATTTTCCAGAAGAAAGTTTGATAATGTCTCATACCAGGCTCTAGGAGCTTGTTTCAACCCATAAAGAGCCTTATCAAGCTTATACACCAAATTAGGATGGTTATTGTCCTCAAAACCTGGTGGTTGACATACATAAACCTCTTCTTTAATTTTCCCACAAAAATGCACTTTTGACATCCATTTGAAAAACTTTAAGATTTTGATAAGCAGCATAAGCTAAAAACAATCTAATTGCATTCAGTCTAGCTACAGGCGGCAAAGGTTTCATCATAATCAATACCGTCTCTTGTGCCACCCCTGAACAACCAGTCTGGTCTTGTTTTCTTAACAATAAGCGCGCATTTTCATCAGTTTTGTTCCTAAACACCCATTTAGTGCCTATTGCACACTTACCTGGAGGTAGAGAACCAGTTCCCACACTTGCTGTTTCTTGAACTGAAGAGAAGCTCAATCTGCATGGCATCAAACCCATCCATTGTCCTTTAAAGCAATGTGATAATTCTTTGGCTCTTGCTGACTGATGAAGAGAGCATAGAAGCAGAAATTTGACAATTGACTTCTTGTTGATACGCCAGCAGTGATATCACCAATGATTTGAGACACAGGGTGATTCTTCAGATCTTGGTACACAATAAGATCAGTGCAAGTGTTTGTAGTAGGCTCAACAGCAACAGATGGTGATGGTGAAGCATTTCCTTGAAACCAATCAGTAGATGGTAATTCAAAGGAAGTTGAAGTTGTAGAAATCTCATCAGCATTTGTTGTGGATTGTGCTGCTGGAGCTGCAGGAACATCAGGTCTAGCTGAATCAGGCAGTTGATCACTAAACTTGAAGAGGTGAGTACTACTAGCATCATCATCATCAGCACCAGCAGTACCACCAGGTGGTGAACTGTTGACAGGAGCAACAGCAGTAGTTTGATAAGGAACATATTGCAGTATGTCCAAATCAAAAATCTCCACAGGGCTTTGTGGAATCTTGTCCTTTGGAGATTCATTAAACTTAACATGTAGAGTCTCTTCAACCATCTTTGTTCTACAGTTGAAGACTCTGTATGCTTTACAAGTTGATGGATAACCAACAAAGTACCCTGCATCCACCTTAGAATCAAATTTTTGGAGTTGATCCCGTGCGTTGAGAATGAAACAAGGACATCCAAAGCTCTGAAGAATGAAATTAGAGGGGCCAAATGATGAAGAACTTCATATGGAGTTTTCATCAACCTCTTATTTACTAGAGCTCTATTTTGTACATAGCAAGCTGTATTGACAGCTTCAGCCCAAAAAGTCATTGGCAGTCCAGAATCAGCCAACATGGACCTTGCAGCTTCAATAAGGGTCCTGTTCTTTCTCTCCACTACTCCATTTTGTTCAAGAGTTCTTGGAATGCTAAAATGCCTCTTGATTCCCTTTGAGAGGTAGAACACATCAAGTGTATTGTTCTAAATTCTGTTCCATTATCACTTCTAATACACTTGACTGAGAGGGAATACTGCTTTCTCAACATACAACACAAAGTTGATAATCTTCTGAGCTGCCTCATCCTTTGAATGCAAGAAGAAAGTCCATACAAATCTGGAGTAATCATCCACAATTACCAGACAGTATTTCTTCTTAGCCATACTCATCACTCTCACAGGACAAAAGAGATCCATGTGAAGAAGCTGTAAGCAGGCATTGGACTTAGGTTCTTCTATGGAGGGAAATGAAGCTTTGTGCTGTTTTCCTTTTAAACAAGCAGTGCATTATCTCTCACATTTGAACTCCTTCATAGGCAATCCCCGTTACTAAACCATGGTTTATCATCACTGATTTATTTTTTTGAGATTAACATGACCCAGCCTTCTATGCCATAGAGTAGATTCTTGAGGGAAGCCTTGGAAAATAGGCAAGGATAGCCTTTGAGATCTATTTTCTTGGAAAGATCTAAGGCATACACTCTCCTGTCCTGTTGGCCTTGAGGAGTGTATTCATCCAACACCTTATCAATCAAACTTAGAACTTTGGATGACAGAATCCACAGTTTCTGACTGGTGAAAAAGCAACTGGCCTTTGTCCACATTTTGACTGACACTCAAGAGGTTGTACTTGAGATTTTCCACATGGTTAACATCATCAAACTTTATTTCCCCATTGGAAACAAAGCCTTTGCCGATGATGTACCCTTTGCATCATTGCCAAATGACACAAATCCCTCCTTCCTTGAGAGTAGTCATTAAGAAGTGATCTGTTTCCGTCATATGCATGGATCCTCCACTGTCTACATACCAGATGCCTCTGTGCAATGTTGAAGAACCCTGCAAAAACAAAACAAATTAGTTAGATTTTGAGACCCAAACCTTTTGGTTTTGGCCTGTTCACATCAATAGATGGTAAACTAATAGGTTTGTTGGAAACAACAGCCTGAGAGAAGAAGATGGTGAAGAAGAGGAATCCTTTGGCTTGGACCTCCTTTTCTGTGGTTTCAACAAGGAACATCTAATTGGTTAACTCTTCCCAATAGATGTTGAGCCATCATAACCAGCTGTGTCTGATTTTGTGGTAAAGCTTTCACAGCTCTTCAGACACATTGGCATTGGAAGTCTGATAAGTTCCTATGTTGCACCTTCTTCTTTGAGCAATCTCTCAGCTGTTACCACCACCACCTTACCTGTTTAACCCCTTCCTTTGTCTTCAGCACTTGTGTCTTCAGACTTTGTCTCAGTACTTTGTCTTCAGACTTTGTCTTCAGCACTTGTCTTCAGACTTTGTCTTCAGCACTTGTGTTCAGACTGTCTTCATCACTTGTGTCTTCAGACTTTGTCCTTCAGCACTTGTGTTCAGACTTTGTCATCAGGTGTGTCTTCAGCTGTTGTGGACTTCAGCAGTTGTTGGACGTCTGTGGGACTTAAAGGTTTTTCTGATCCGGCTCATTGGTTTCTTTTGGTCCAACAAACTCCCCCTGAACCAATGCAGCCAAAACCTTTAACTTTATTGAGGTCCCACTTATTGTTGGCAGAATGGTTGGTCTTTTTTTCCTTCTTGATCAGTTGAGAAGATGACCCATATAAGCACTGGCCTGGAAATGAGTCCCTGCTGATTTGGTTGGCAATGTATGGATGGGAGCTCTGTATTGGGGAATTGGACACTGAGTGTTCCCCCATCCATGAGACTCACTTCCCATGTATAAGCCTGTAGGATTCTCTGGTGTATGCTCTGAGAACATAATTTGTTCTTCCATGGTGATTTTCCACTTCACCATCAAACAATCCTTCACGCCCATACAGCTCTGAAATGTACTTAGCCTGTTTGCCATTTTTGAGCTCAACTGTTGTATCTGTCTGTATGCAAACTCATCTGGGTAGTACCTTCAAGTAACAAACTGAGGCTCATTTTGTTTGAAGTTTCTCAAGCCTCTTGTAGACTAACCCCTTTTTAATTATTCTGTTCTCTAACATCTTTTGGGGTGGCTGTTAGCCTCATAGGCCTCTTGAAGTCTTCTACAATTTCCCGGGTGATACTACCAGGACCACTGTGATCTCTTCATCTACGATCCTTTTTACTTGGCCCTTGTATCTCGCAGGAATGTCTTTCTTCACAATTCTGTGAGCCACCCTAGATCAGGCCATATTCTCACCTTTTCCTTTTTGATATTGAAATGTGTTAGCAAGGGTGTACAATCCAGAGCTTCTTTCTCATACTGATTATTGATGAAGAAGCAGTAAAGTTTTGTCTATGCTTTTCAACATCTCCTCCTATCATGAAGCCTTTGCTACTGTTCTTCTCTTCTTTCTTTACTCTCACAGTTTCTATCTGTGAGGTGGGATGATGGGCATAGGTTTGCTTTAGGCAAAGTTAGGACTGCGGAAAGAGGCAGCCTATCTTCTTCCTCATCATCCTCTTCTTCTTCTCTTCCTAACGCCTCAACATCCTTCTCTTCTTCTTCTTGGATGCATCATCGCTATTGGTTTTGAGGGTAAAGGAGTTGGTTTAATGGGTTGTGGTAGTGGTGATTTTGAAGTGTGAAGTTTTGCAGGTTTTTCTAGCATTCTTGTAGTGAGTGAGGCTTTTGAGTGTTTTGCTAGTTCATTTCTCTGTTCCAGCACCTGCCTATTAGTGCTTCAATCACCATCCCTTAGTGTATGCTTCAGACGTACAGATCTTGGTGGTTATTGCCAATATACTGTCCCTGGTCCATGACTTAATCTCGATCAATGATCTCCCAAGGTACTTTGCAATGAATCTGATCATGATCTCTAGTCTTTTCTCTTTCTAATGCATCATAACTTGCCATCTTGAGTTAATTTCTTCAACTTCAAGTCTTCCATCTCTGAGTCAAGCTGTGCAGTATCGACCCTTGTCTATACAGTTGATCAATAATGGAGTCCATTGATTTACTATGTGTAGCATCACAAACTCCTCTTCCTTCTCAGTCTCCTTTTCTTTCAGGTATGCTCTTCCTCTTTGCTTTCACTGACTGACTCTCCCCCTTTTGGTTGCATTGGTTGCAAGGGTTTGAGTAGCAGAAAGCCTTGTGCTCACAGTCTCCTCCACCAGAGGTTGTATGATTGAGGGAAGCCTCTCATCCATGGTTTTGATCACAATGTCTGTGATCATTGGGGTGATGAGAGGTAGGGATTGCTGAAAGATAGATAGCTGTTTGCTCAGAGGGGTTCTGTCCCTGAGAAGCAGTGCCAGAAATAGAGGCTGGTGGGTTGAAAGTTTGGAGTGGCTGAGTGTTTGGGAGACCTTCAGGTGAAGGTGCCATCTGTGGGTTTATGTTGGTGGCAGATGGACTTGCTTCTTGAGAGAATTGGTCAAGTAGTCTTTGTAGTCTACTGACTTCTTCCTCAAGAATTGTGTTCTGGGCCAGAACATCATAAAAGAAGCCCAGGTCATCATCAGCAGATGCTGAATCACCTGACCTCCTGCTTGTAGCAGGATGTACATGCACTGGGTGTAGACCAGTTTTAGCATGTGCCCCTTTTTCTTGGAACTGGGGACTTCCAGCCTCAGGACGATGTCCTTCATCAGCTGTTGCCTCTGATGAGGTCTTAGCAATGTTACCAGCCTCAGTCTGATCATGTGCTGATTCAGAAGAGGTGGCAGCTCACCAGATATTCTGATCTCCATATCCACACCAGGAGACAGAACATTTAAACCCCGGTGCTGTGGGTTGTCAGAAGCATGTTGATCCTCTTCCTCAATGGCTGTGGTTTTCCCTTTGTTGGTGGTTGTTGGGGAGGAGGAGAGGCATGCAGCTGAGTCAGCACGTTTGCAATTATAATGGTTGGACTTTGGGGGCATTTTCATGGGGAGATAGGGTAAAATCAGTATGCACCTGGGGAGAATGGTGCTCATCAATGGCAATCTCCTCAAATGAGGAAGATTCCAGATTAGTGGGTACCCCTTCTTTGGTTGCTGCAGGCTCTTTTGAGAGGAATCCTGAGCGGCTGTGGCTGGTAGAGTCTTTGATACTGCTGGGGGGTTTACACCAGCAAGTATATCCTGCCTTGGTGGTACAGGAGCATCTTCAGGGGACTCATCTCCCTGAATAGCTGTTTTGGGGCGTTTTGGTTTTTGGTTTGGTGGGGACTCTGGATTTGTGGTGGTGGCTGTGGGTTCCAGCTGCGTGGGTTTGCGCAGCTTGGCAGCCATTTTAGTGATTGGTCAGAGTTGTGCCGGGAGTATACTTCAGGCAATACAGCCATAGCAGGGACTCCCAGGCCAACAAGTCCCTCAGCTTGAAGCTGGTTTTCAATTATGGCCATTATGAACCGAGGATATAATATCCAACGGTTAGCAAGTTGTTTTTGGGCCATATCCTTGAGCTCTAAAAATAGTATTTCAGAAAAATTTAAAGGTTGTTGCTCAAGGATGGAGTACATTACCTGTTGCCACCTTGTGGACATTTGATCCCATGATGAAGTCTTGGGGGCAAGCACAGATTTACCATATGAAAGATGAGACGTTCGGCATCCTGGAAATGTTTCTTCAATATGGTAGAGGCACTCAGGTTACCTTGGTATCCATGGTGGGCAAATGATAGATCTGTTGTGCCCTTTGGATAACCAGTTGGGAAAGTGGCATCATCCAGATTGAGGGTTTGGCGAAGAGTGTCTGGAGTAATGACCACCTTTTGACGATGGACAAACGATTGAAGAGACTCTGTGTCATTCTCCTCAGAGACAAGAGTGACGTTTGTCCAGAATTGGTTAAGAGATTCGGCATATATGGTGGGGTTTAACAGAAAAGCCGTTTGGTAAGGTGACTGAACCATTAAATCAATGGCGTGTGTGAAACTTGGTCCAGTATGGCGATTTTGTGAGATGAGCGACACAGTTGTGTCGTGGTTTAGTTGCATGGTCGCCATTGATGAAGAGAGGTTACAGAGTTTTTGAACGTTAGGTTTGAGAAGAGAGGTGAGAGAGAAAAACTCTGAAGTGGGATAAGGTATTTAAGGGTAGGGTTAGAAAACGACTGAAGGTTTTGGTGTTAGTCATCATTTGTTGAAACTACTGATGACGTGGTATTAACTTTCAGAGGTTTGAAATGACTGACCGTATTGGTGTGATCAGCAGTTGTTATAAAACAACTGAAGACTTGGTTTTAACCGGCAGACGTTGAAACAGCTGAAGTCTCTGATTTAGTCATCAGTAGTTATAAAACTACTGAAGACAGTTTTGACTTTGGTGTGTGTGAAACAACTGAGGACATGGTGTTTGTCATCAGTAGTTGTTGTGAAACTACTGAAGACAGTGGTTTTGTCATCAGTTGTTGTAAACAGCTGAAGACTTGGTGTTAGTCTTCAGTAGTTGTAAACTACTGAAGACATAGGTTTGGCTTCAGTTGTTTAGAAACAGCAGTGTGTAGAAACAACTGAAGAGAAATTACTCATCAGCTGTTTTCGTCAATTCATAGCTTTTCAGCTGTTTCAGTCTGACCTCCACACTTACTCATCAGACTTAAATCTGAGTTTCAGAGGTTTCATTGGTCATCAGTACTTATCTGCATTTCTGACATCAGTAGTTGTAGCTACATCAGCTGTTGTGATTTCATCAGCTGTTGTAACTACATCAGCTGTTTTAACAAATAAAGTACTTCAGTACTTGTGAGGCATGTAGCCTTCAGTAGTTATAAAAACTACTGAGGGTAAAGGAACTCATCAGTAATATGTGACATGGTTACCAATGATCATCAGTATATTACTGAGATCATCAGTAGTTGTCACTTATTCTAGCTGCAGCATACCAAGCCTTAACACCAGGTTGTGGAAAGTTGAACTATCCAAAGGCTTAGTAAAAATGTCTGCAAGCTCATCAGCACTAGGAACAAACTTTGGATCAATCAGACCTTTTTCAAAACAATCTCTAATAAAATGGTGTCTGATTTCAATATGTTTAGTCCTAGAGTGCTGGACAGGATTCTTGACAATACAAAGAGCTGAAGAGCTGTCCATTAACAATGAGGTCTTAGTCTCTGTTATGCCATAATCCAATAATTTGTTTTGAAGCCAGAGTACCTGAGATGTACAACTTGCAGCAGCAATGTACTCGGCTTCAGCAGTTGATGTAGCAACTGAGGTTTGTTTCTTACTCTGCCAAGAAATCAAACAGTTGCCTAGGAATTGACATCCACCAGAAGTTGATTTCCTGGTCAACTTACACCCTGCATAGTCACTGTCAGAAAAAGCAACTAATTTACCAGAATGTCTAGTAGAATACCATAAACCTAGAGATGGAGTGCCTTGCAGATATCTAAAGATCCTCTTGACTGCAATCAAATGAGACTCCTTAGGTGCAGCCTGAAATCTAGCACAAACACATGTAGCAAACATAATATCTGGTCTAGAAGCTGTTAAGTACATCAAGGACCCAATCATACATCTGTAAAGTGTTTCATCAACCACTTTACCTTTCTGATCTGTATCCAGTTGTGTGGTGTTGCACATGGGAGTAGAACAGGGCTTACAGTTTTGTAAATCAATTTTTCCAAAAGATTTTTTGTGTATTTGGACTGATGAATGAAAATTCCATCAGCCTTTTGTTTGATTTGCAAACCCAGAAAGAATTGTAATTCTCCATGGCACTCATTTCAAACTTTTGTTGCATCAACTTTGTAAAGGCATCACACAACTGTGGATCAGAGGATGCAAAAATAATATCATCTACATAAATTTGAACAAGTAGATTATGCTGCCCAGCTTTCTTAATGAATAAAGTTTTATCTATGGAGCCTCTAGTGAAATTATTTTCCAGAAGAAAGTTTGATAATGTCTCATACCAGGCTCTAGGAGCTTGTTTCAACCCATAAAGAGCCTTATCAAGCTTATACACCCAATTAGGATGTTTATTGTCCTCAAAACCTGGTGGTTGACATACATAAACCTCTTCTTTAATTTTCCCATACAAAAATGCACTTTTGACATCCATTTGAAAAACTTTAAGATTTTGATAAGCAGCATAAGCTAAAAACAATCTATTGCTTCCAGTCTGGCTACAGGGGCAAAGGTTTCATAATCAATACCTTCTTCTTGTGCAAACCCCTGAACAACCAGTCTGGCCTTGTTCTTAACAATAAGCCCATTTTCATCAGTTTTGTTCCTAAACACCCATTTAGTGCCTATTGCACACTTACCTGGAGGTAGAGGAACCAGTTCCCACACTTGCTGTTTCTTGAACTGAAGAAGCTCAAGCTGCATGGCATCAACCCATCCATTGTCCTTTAAAGCAATGTGATAATTCTTTGGCTCTTGCTGACTGATGAAGAGAGCATAGAAGCAGAAATTTGACAATTGACTTCTTGTTGATACGCCAGCAGTGATATCACCAATGATTTGAGACATAGGGTGATTCTTCAGATCTTGGTACACAATGAGATCAGTGCAAGTGTTTGTAGCAGGCTCAGCAGCAACAGATGGTGATGGTGAAGCATTTCCTTGAAACCAATCAGTAGATGGTAATTCAAAGGAAGTTGAAGTTGTAGAAATCTCATCAGCATTTGTTGTGGATTGTGCTGCTGGAGCTACAGGAACATCAGGTCTAGCTGAATCAGGCAGTTGATCACTAAACTTGAAGAGGTGAGTACTACTATCATCATCATCATCAGCACCAGCAGTACCACCAGGTGGTGAACTGTTGACAGGAGCAACAGCAGGAGTTTGATAAGGAACATATTGCAGTATGTCCAAATCAAATATCTCCACAGGGCTTTGTGGAATCTTGTCCTTTGGAGATTCATTAAACTTAACATGTAGAGTCTCTTCAACCATCTTTGTTCTACAGTTGAAGACTCTGTATGCTTTGCAAGTTGATGAATAACCAACAAAGTACCCTGCATCCACCTTAGAATCAAATTTTTGGAGTTGATCCCGTGTGTTGAGAATGAAACAAGGACATCCAAAAGCTCTGAAGAATGAAATTAGAGGGGCCAAATGATGAAGAACTTCATATGGAGTTTCATCAACCTCTTATTTACTAGAGCTCTATTTTGTACATAGCAAGCTGTATTGACAGCTTCAGCCCAAAAAGTCATTGGCAGTCCAGAATCAGCCAACATGGACCTTGCAGCTTCAATAAGGGTCCTGTTCTTTCTCTCCACTACTCCATTTTGTTCAGGAGTTCTTGGAATGCTAAAATGCCTCTTGATTCCCTTTGAGAGGTAGAACTCATCAAGTGTATTGTTTCTAAATTCTGTTCCATTATCACTTCTAATACACTTGATTGAGAGGGAATACTGCTTCTCAACATACAACACAAAGTTGATAATCTTCTGAGCTGCCTCATCCTTTGAATGCAAGAAGAAAGTTCATACAAATCTGGAGTAATCATCCACAATTACCAGACAGTATTTCTTCTTAGCCATACTCATCACTCTCACAGGACCAAAGAGATCCATGTGAAGAAGCTGTAAGCAGGCATTGGACTTAGGTTCTTCTATGGAGGGAAATGAAGCTTTGTGCTGTTTCCTTTTAAACAAGCAGCTGCAGTTATCTTCACATTTGAACTCCTTCATAGGCAATCCCCTTACTAAACCATGGTTTATCAGCTGATTTATGTTTTTGAGATTAACATGACCCAGCCTTCTATGCCATAGAGTAGATTCTTGAGGGGAAGCCTTGGAAAATAGGCAAGGATGGCCTTTGAGATCTATTTTCTTGGAAAGATCTAAGGCATACACTCTTCCTGTCCTGTTGGCCTTGAGGAGAGTGTATTCATCCAACACCTTATCAATCAAACTTAGAACTTTGGATGACAGAATCCAACAGTTCTGACTGGTGAAAAGAGCAACATGGCCTTTGTCACACATTTGACTGACACTCAAGAGGTTGTACTTGAGATTTTCCACATGGTTAACATCATCAAACTTTATTTCCCCATTGGAAACAAAGCCTTTGCCGATGATGTAACCCTTTGCATCATTGCCAAATGACACAAATCCCTTCCTTCCTTGAGTGTAGTCATTAAGAAGTGATCTGTTTCCTGTCATATGCATGGATCCTCCACTGTCTACATACCAGATGCCTCTGTGGCATGTTGAAGAACCCTGCAAAACAAAAACAAATTAGTTAGATTTTGAGACCCAAACCTTTTGGTTTTGGGCCTGTTCACATCAATAGATGGTAAACTAATAGGTTTGTTGGAAACAACAGCCTGAGAGGAAGAAGATGGTGAAGAAGAGGAATCCTTTGGCTTGGACCTCCTTTTCTGTGGTTTCAACATAGGAACATCTAATTGGTTAACTCTTCCCAATAGATGTTGAACCATCATAACCAGCTGTGTCTGATTTTGTGGTAAAGCTTTCAGCTCTTCAGACACATTGGCATTGGAGTCTGATAAGTTCCTATGTTGCACCTTCTTCTTTTGAGCAATCTCAGCTGTTACCTGTTTAACCCCTTCCTTTTTGGATTTCTTTTTGGACTTAAGGGTTACAGGATTTGATGTTGCTGGTACAAATGTGGCTTCAAACTCAGTTTTCATTTTAACCATTTTCTCTTTAATTTCCTCTTTATGTTTGAGTTTGGATCCTCTTTTGTACCAACAATCATCTGTAAGATGATTAAACAAACCACATACTTTCTCCTTCATCTTATGTTGATCATCAACTAAAGAGAATGAAACTACTGAAGACTTGCTCTTCAGTACTTTGGAAGCATTATTTGCTTTCTTGACTTCCTCTTTAGTAGTCTTCAAACTCTTTCTGCTGACAGTTTTCTTCTTTTCAGTGCTGACAGTAGTTGGAGTTTGAACTTCAGGTGTTAAATCTTGCTCTCCAGTCCTTTCAGGACTTCCAGAAATAACTCCTGAGTTGATCAACTCTTTGATCATGTGAGTGTCAGCAATGGAACCATCAACATCAGCTGATAGGTTCTGAGAGGGCTTAGTGCTGACTTCAACTTTTGATGATGCTCTATCAAAAATTGAATCACATGATGAGGTGGATTGGTTATTGCTTTCTCCATCAGATTTCACTTCTGCTCTTGAAGCAAAATCTGTAGGAGGAGCAATGTGATTATAACCAATGCCAAACTTCACATTGGAAGCTGATTGCTTACTAGAAGCATTTTAAAACCTTTGCATGATTGTACCCATCGATCACACTCTACTTGGGTGATTGCAAGGGTTTCTTTGAGACTTCTCTGGTCTTCCAGAATAACCTCTAGCTTGGCCTTTTCATCATTTAATTGGCATTTAAGCTTATAAATCTCATCACTTTTACTATTAAGAGCAGACTCATACTCAGCTTTTCTTTTGGAAATGGTTTTCTCAAACTCAAGTTTTTGATTTATTAATGCTACATTTGCCTCTCTAATAGAGACAAAGGCAGCTATGCATGATCAGAACATAACTTGGCTTTAGCCTCTGAAGATACCTGAGTTACCTGTGAAGATGATGCAGTTGAGCAGGAACCCTCCGTAGACTCCAGAGCCATAAGTGCTAGATTCCCAAAAGGACTGTCACCACCATGTTGATCAGCACCTATGAACAGTTGTTCATGACCAGACATGTCATCTGGCAAACTGCTCCAGTCAACAACTTCAGGGGTGAAGAAGCTATGTTGTTGAGGTTGAGGAGGTTGATGAGATGGTTGAGGTTCTGGTAGTGCATGAGGTTGTGGATACCATAGGAGCTTGAACTTGACTGGTTTGTGGCATGTAATAACAAGGGTAAGGGTATGGCATTTGACCCTGAGGAACAAAATATGCAGGAGATTGTGGTTGAGAATGATGACTAGAATTGACAGGATGTTGCCCTTTGTTTTGTTGACTATTGCCAGGGAAAGTAACAAAAGGTGCAGAGGAATTAGATCCAGATGATCTACATTCTCTAGCAAAGTGTCCAAGCCTTTGGCATTTGTGACACCTCAACTTACTCTTGTCAAAACCAACTTTGGTTTTGCCAGAGAGTCATGGGAACTTTCTTCCAGTTCTTTTGTAGAACTTCTGAGATCTGATATTTATCAAGGCCATTTGGCTCAAAATATCCATCTCTTCTAAGTCATCATCAGCAATCCCTTGAGATCATCCATGATGAAGCATAGATTGCCATTATTACACCTAGTAAACTGATTATCAACACTCACAAATGCAGAATCAGAAATGTTTGAAAAGAAATCAATATGCTCATCATACTGGCATTCAGATGAAGCATATTCTGACTCATCACTAACCAGGGCAGTGTTGCCTGGTACAAAGTCTTCAGTGAGCTTACCAGATGAAGACAGTTTTCGTTTTTGTTCTATCTCTCTCTCAAATGTGAGCAATTTCCCATGGAGTTGGGTGAGAGATAGTTTGTCCAAATTTGCACTGGAGCGTAGGACAATAGTATATGTGTCCCATCTCTCAGGCAGTGATCTGAGAAATCTGTTGTGCATCTGGATATTGGTGTATTCATGTTTGACTATTTTTAATTCAGAGATCAAACAAGAGAACCGCTCAAACTGTTGAGTCAGTGTCTCACCCTTCCTATGAGAGAATGTCTCATATTGTTGGGCAAGGATCTCTCTATTATTTGCCAAAGACCTCATCTGTTCTCCAAATTGTTCAATTTCAAGGCATTCCAGAGGTCATGGGCAGATTCATAATGCATTAGCCCAGAATAGATTTCATTGGGTAGTGCCATGGCCAGAATTCCATGGGCTTTTGCATCAATCTCAACAATTTCTTATCCTCATCTGAGTATTGATCCTTCCTCTTCGGAACCATTTGATTGGTTTCCGGGTTATTCACCATAGGCTTGTGTGGACCATGTACCACTGATGTCCAACAACCTGAGCTGTTAACAGACAGGTGATGGAGCATACGTCGTTGCCATATGTTATACTCATTCCTAACCAGCATTGGAGGCTTGGTTGAGGAACCAGTATTGTGAGGATCATTGGAAGGAGTAGTCATTTTAGGTCCAAATACAATTTAATTCAAGCTTTTAAAAGATTTTACACAGACCACAACAGACTCAATGAAAAACCAAGAATAAATCTCAGGATGAATGACCAAAAACACAAGAAAATTCAATCTCTATAACCGTTTCTTGCAAAAATGCTAATTCAATCAAACTTGGATCTTGAATAGCAGTTTCAATGATCAATTATTAGATCGATCAATGATTAACCCGCTCTGATACCATTTGTCAGGATCAGTGATCACAAGTTCGATGGATTAGAGTGTAATGCAACGGAATAAGATCAAGAATTAGACAAATTGTAGCAAGAATTTGATATTTGTAAACAAATACGAGAGAATATATTTCTGTGACAAGGAATGTTTCAATTATACCAAATATTTCTGCTCAATCATTCACTGATTACAATAAGGTTGACACTCCTTATATAGAGTGCAATCACTGCTGTAATCACGGGATAGTGACAACTGGCAAATCTATTACAAAAATAACTAACACTTAACAAACTACTGAAATGTTCACAACTACTGAGAACATATCAGAGTGCTAAGTACAAAATATAAAACTACTGATAAGAAACTACTGAAACTACAACGACTGAAGAACAAGCTCTTCAGTCGTTTTACAGAACTACTAAAAACATAAAACTACTGAAAGTAAACCGTCACAACTACTGAAGAAGTCCTTTCCAGCTGTTATGACAACGTCTGATACTTTGTCTTCAGCACTTGTGTCTTCAGACTTTGTCTTCAGCACTTGTGTCTTCAGACTTTGTCTTCAGTACTTGTCCTCAGACTTTGTCTTCAGACTTTGTCTTCAGCACTTGTGTTCAGACTGTCTTCAGCACTTGTGTCTTCAGACTTTGTCATCAGCACTTGTGTTCAGACTTTGTCATCAGGTGTTGTCTTCAGCTGTTGTGGACTTCAGCAGTTGTTGTGACGTCTGTGGGACTTAAAGGTTTTTCTGATCCGGCTCATTGGTTCTTTTGGTCCAACAAAGATGTTCCAATACCTTGGCTTCATTGTGGTCTGCCATGAGTGCTTGGTTTAGAGATGCATCTTCGACTTGAAAGCTCCAGTCAAAGCCTCTTTCTTCAACAGCAACTGCAGCTTGCTGCTTTGGCTTCTCATTATGGGGGCTTTCTCAGTGTAGTTTGGTCTGGTTTGTGCTAGGCCACCATTTGTCCTTGGTGCCTTACACTCTCTTGCAAAGTGTCCCATCTGGTTACAGTTGTAACACTTTACTTTGCTTTTGTCCAGCCCAAACTTTCCACTGGCTGCATTGCTTGGAAACTTTCTCCCTGACCTCCTGTAGAACTTCTTGGCTCTGTGAGTGAGAAGAGCCATCTGCTGGACTATCTCCATGTACTCCAGATCATCTTGATGGATATAGTCCAAATCTTCAAGAGTGAAGAGAAAGTTGCCTGAAGTTTCATCAGCAGAGACAAAGGCATGAGAAGAACTTGTCTCTTGGAAAGGACTTCCTTGAGTGTAGCTTTCCCTTGGAGTCTCTGGGAAGGTGATGAAAGGGCCCTTTTGTGAGTTGTCAAGGAAGCATATAAGATGATGTTGTGGTTCAATGCTTTCCCTTTCAACCACATGGAGGGCTGAACTTAGTTGATTGCTGGAGTTACCAGATGAGTTTTTCATGTTTATCTCCATCTGGTAGCCACTAAGAATACCATACAACTCTCTGAGAGTAAGAGTCTTAAGGTTCTCAGTCCTCTTGATAACAACACAATAATGTGTCCATTTTCGAGGAAGAGAGAACATAAACTTCCTTAGCAAATGTCCTTGTTCTCAATAGTTACTCCAACATCCATTAGGAGTAGCCACATTCTCAACATACTTGAAGATTGTTTGAGTCATGTCCACTTTCACTACCCAAATGAAGGTGAATGTTGTTCAAACGCTGCTACATCCGACAAAGATCCTTCTTGTTCTGGACTTTGCTTCAGTAAACCCCTCATACATCAGCCTCACAACAAGTGCTTCCCCTAGTTCTTGACAGTTTTGGCAATTCTAAAAGCCTCTGTAGATAGAGTTTGGAAGAGTAGTTTGAAGGGTTGTCATGGCTTTTTGATCAATCTCTACTCTCTTTCTATATATATATATATATACATATATATATATATACATATTATACTACATATATATATTATATAGATACATACATATATATAAATTCTTATATGTAGATATGTATATATTGTTGGATTCTTTATGCCCAAGACACATAGAACATTGATGTGGTTAGTACGTTATGATCCAAGTCGGGTCATACCCAATAACAAGCTTAGCAAACACCAATTAATATTTAATTGATGATATGATCATGCAATTAAATAAATACACCAATTTAGAAAATGGGTTTCTAAATAAGTTGCATATGAGATTGAACACTTATATGGATATTTTGTTCATGGATATTATTTGTAATGTTGTTTAATTTAGTTAAATAACATCAAATAATAAAAGTGTGTGTATGTTATATAATTAAAAGGTTAATTATATATATATATCTTTATTAATCTTTAGTTTGACAAAAGATTAATATGGAAGGACCTATTGGAAAAATAAAAGAAGTTGAACAACCCTAAGAAGGGTTTTCGGCCGCCCCCTTTAGGGCAGCCATTTCCTTTTGTTTTTCTTGGTTCTCTCTTGGGTTTTTTCTCTCTAAGAACACACACATACACTCCAATCTCTGATCTCTATCATATATGCAAGAACTTCAAGGCACAAACTCCTCCAATCAAGAAGAATATCTCGGTTGCAAAGGGTTTTTCAGCAGCCTTGTTTTCGGCTGAAAATGGGTTTTCAGCAGGCTATTTGGTTCGATTTTTGGTGTCAAATCCTAGCAAATATGGTGTTTCTTGAAGGCTTGTGGGTATGTACACTTGAGGACTTCTATCCTTGAAGTCTTGGCCATTTTTCGGACTCATTTCAGCCCCTTTCAAGTCGGTTTTGATAGCTTCTGGAAGGTAGTTCCATTGTGTTGTTTTGGTTGTTTTGTTTTATCTTGATAACTAGTTCAACACATATATTTGATCCTATGGTTTTGGTTTGTTGAAACAAAGTTATGAGCTTTATTTTTCAGATTACACATGATATTAAGTTCATATTCCGCTGCGTTTTTCTAAGTTTAAATTGTTAAACTAGTTTGTTAAAGATCCAACAAACCCAACATTGGCATCAAGAGCCGGTTATGTGGATGATTAGTTTCATGTGTTCTTGTATAATTGGTTATATAAGGTTTAACAACCAATTTTAGGGCTGTTTTGTATTGATTTGATGATACCCCAACCTTTCAAGGTTATATCAAACATGCTAGTGATTAAACCTTGAAAGGAAAGATATCAATTTGGTTGATTGTGTTTTGTTTGGACAAAAGACCCTAGATTTTTGGTTTATGTTGGCTGAAAATTTAGGGTCAATGGGGTTCATTTTGGTTCTTAGTATGATGTATATGGATACATAATTTTAGTGCATAACATAGCCTTGACCATGGTTGTTTTGGTTTGGTTGATTATGGAATTGTCGTGTTGATTGTATTCTTTCTTTTGGTTGTAGTAATTTCTTTTGTGTTTCCTTTTGGTTTGTAATTTATTTATTCATTTGGCAATGTAAATAGATTAGGAGCATTTTTTCCTTTACTAGAAATATTTATTAGGATGTATATATTTTGTAAAAGAAGATGCTCGGGAGGAAGCACAAAAGGAAGACACAAAGGATGGACTTGAAGCATTTGGATGCAAGTTCAAGTGGGGTCTTTGGAGATCTCATCATTTGTGTTGTGTTGAACCCTTAGGAAAAGACCTTATGACAACACTTGTGATGGCAAACAAGTGTAGTCAACTAGTGGCTATGGTTATGCACATATGTTTGTATGATTATGCTTGTTTGTTTTTATGTTGATTGTTTGATATATGAATATGCTTAACAATCTAAATAAATTATGATAACAAGCTGAATTTTATGGTTCTAAATCATTAAGTAATTAATAAAAGGTTATTAAGAGGATTAATGATTTCAAAAATAAAAGAGGTTTTATTAAAAGATAAAGAACCATAGGGTACCATGTATTTGAAAGCATGCAATTACAAGGTACATAGTGTTTTCAAAGTCTAAAATTAATGGAAACTTAAACCCTTTGGTAACAAGTCTAACACCATCCTTTTACACGACACTCGAATCACTTGGGAACTACTTGTGGGATAAAGGTCACCTAACCACTTGTAGGGAACTTGTGTCCTTGAGGTGAGTCTAACATACTTGTGGGATAAAGGTCACCTAACCGCTTATATGTAAAACTCACACGTGTGTGTAAGTAGGACGACTTGAATTGGAAACCATGTGCTTAGGGTCACCGAAGCATGGCGTACAATGGTGTTGATGGGATTAAACATGCCGACTAAACATATGATGTTTAAACCGATCCCATAAGACTAGAAGTTGCAATAGGTTGCAATTGTCAACTGTTGACTACCTTGTTAATTTAAATAATGGGATAAAGGTCACCTAACCATCATTAAATGTAACGTTGGATTCTAGATTTTAATTGTTAATTGTCTATGAGACATTTAAGGGTATTAACGATTAAAATAAATTTATGAGAAATACTAAATGAACTTTGTCAATTTTGTAATAATGACCTCTAACTATAATGCTACCACCCCGATCGTCCCTTCCCTATCACTGAGACCTATTCTCGAGAGGGATAGTCCTAACCATAATTATCTTATGGACTCATTTTGAAACTTGAGAATCGTTCTCAAGAATGAGTAAAGGTCTATGTCCTTTGACGATCCCATACCTCACCACCCACGCTGTTGATGTTATGGCCTTTTGACGATTGAGTTAAGCACACTTAGGATTCTGTGCAAGCATCCGATCTCATGTTGGGAATATGATTCCCAGACTCCAAAAGGGTTTGGAGCCTCATGGGGCACATGACATGTTAATCTAAAAGGGAAATGTTCCTTCACAACTTTAGTAGATTGCTAGAAACGGACGGTTCGAGCACTTTATACATGTCACATGGAAGAAACCCAATCGATATCATCTTATATATTTTAGATGAAAAGCACATTGATAGCCTCAAGATGCTTAACTGTCCTGTCTCAAAGTAGTTGGCCAAGGATTTGATCCTTGATTGCCTAACTAAAGGTTTGAGACATTCATAATAAACTGTAATATGAATGGGTGGGACAAGAGCATTGGTGAACATCACGCAATGCTCAAAGCAACCGAGGCAGGGATGGGTAGAGAGGTTCTACTACCTATTCTCTCAATCAATGAGGAAGGCTATAATAAATGGCCAATCCCGATCCTAAGGCAATTATTGCCAAAGGAAAGGAATACATCAAAGCAAAGGTTAATGCGAAACCTCGAAAAGCGAACCTAAGCCTAAGCCTAGTAACGAAGAACGTTCCATGCTTTGAGTATGGAGAGATAGGATAATGAAAAAATTGTCCCTCCTATCTCAAGGAGTTGAAAGACAAGAGGGATGTTGAGCAAACCTCAAATACAATTCCATGATTCACACATTGTATTGAATGTCATTTCTTCAAACACATGGGTATTGGATACCGGATGTGAAACTCATTCTTGCAATTGTTGCAAAGGGGTTCAAAAGAAATGTGCGCTTCAAGGAAGGAAACTCTATTTTGAGACTTTCAAATTGTTTGGAAGTTGTTCTCAAAACCTTTTGTATGCACCTAGTTTGACTAGGAACATGATTAATGTTTCCTTTTAAAACAATATGATCATGATTCAAAATTTGTAAATAATGGTATTGAGTTTTGAATGATGTATATCATTTTAAGGATATGCCTTTTAATGACATCCATGAATTGGTTCATGGTAGATCATCCTATTATAACTCATTGATACACATTTAGCATAAAGAAACTTAAAATGGGTTTAAGTTATTACTATCTTTGACATTGTCGCCTTGGTCATATTAACCAGAATTAGATTCAAACACTTCAAAAGAATGGTCTTTTGGAAACAAATGAAAATGTTTCATTTGATAAGTATGAACCAAAGACTAATTAGGAATGATGCATTTGGATGCATATGATCCTTTTAAGACAATGTCTAAGACTGGTGAAAGATACTTCATTAATGTTACCGCGCGATTGCAGTCGCTATTATTGTGTGCACTTGATGACACATAAGTATGAAGCTTTTGAAATGTTCAAAATCTTCAATAATGAAGTAGAAAATCAACTCCTCATAATTATCTATGCTCTTCATTCTGATAAAGGAAAAACTGAACCCTATTTGGATATGGTTCAATTTATTATGGCTATGAGCTTACCACCTTTATCATTTTGGGTTTTCGCATCGCTCTCTAAGGCTCATATTATGAATATGACCCGGACAAAGAAAGTGTGTATTCATTTAGAATCCAAGATACTGTATAAGATACCGTTTCTTTGGCTCAACGAATCAGAAATATTTATTGCTCCAAAGTCTATGGTTCTTGAAACCAAGTCCTTTATGGAAGGAATGACGTATAGAACTGTGGAACTTGATAAGGATCAAAATCCACAGGCGATACACATTTGATTGACACTAGCAATCAGCAGGAGGTTGTTGATAATCAAGAGGTTGATCAACACACACAAAACGTTCACAAATCTGGTAGAGTTAGTATTCCATCTGAGATAAGGATATTTCATGAATGGATGCTATGTGGTTATACCCTGTAGGCTAACCATACACCAAGATGTTATGTCCAATTTGGATTGGGACAAATGGCTAGAGGCCATGAACGTAAGGATGCAATTCATGTATAACAACCAAGTTTGGCAATTGGTTGAACCTCCACTTAAACTCCAAATCGGTTGGATACAAGTGGGTTTTCTGGATGAAAACAAATATACATGGAGACTTGAATACTTATAAGTCAAGACTTATAGCATAAGGTTTTCATCAAACTCAATTGGTTGATTATGATGAAAGTCTTACGCCCGTGGCAATGCTAAGGTCGATTAGGATGTTAAGTGCCATAACTGCATATTTTGAATATGAGTTTTGGCAAATGGATGTCAAAACCGCTTTTCTTAATGAACATCTCGAAGAGACTGTCCATACAGTTTAGCATGATGGTTTTGTCGATCCATGACATCCTAATAATGCATATAAGTTAAAGTGATCAATCTATGGATTGAAACAAGCATCGAGAAGGTTATGTATATATATATGAAGGCTAGTGGGAGCATAATTGTATTCTTAGTGTTGTATGTTGATGACACACTACTATTTGAAAATAATATTCCAACCTTGGAAGGTGTTAAAACCTAGCTTGGAAGATGTTTTTCATATAAGATCTCGTTTAAGCCACCCATATTTTGGAATAAAAATCTATAAGGATAGATCGAGGTGGTTGATAGGGTTAAACCAAAGTGCATATATATTGATAAAAATCTTGAAAAGGTTCAAGATGAAAGACTCTTAGAAAGGTATGGTACCTATTCAAGGAGGGACAGTGTTGACTACGTCTCAATGTCCAAGCTCATAGGATGAGCAAAATCAAATGAATGATATCCCATACGCATCTGCTATAGGATCCATCATTTGTGTGATGATATGCACTAGACCGGACGAGTCATGCCTTATTAGTATGACAAAGTAGATACCAATAGAAATAACCATCGGATGGCTCTTAAAAGTATATTGAATACCTTAGTAGGACTAGGATTTGTTTCTAATATACGGATCTATTGAAAAGGAAGTCGTTGTAAATGGTTACACGAATGCAGGCTTCCAAAACTGATCGAGATGATTTTCGATCACAATCGGGGTATACTTCCATTATGAATGGAGAAGAAGTGTCCTTGAAAGGTTCAAAGCAAGACACGGTAGCATTGTTCACTACAAAATCCGAATACATAGCCCCTTCATTGGCAGCTTGGGAAGCTGCATGGATAAGTTTGTCCATTGCTTATCTAGGGGTGGTCTCTACCATTCAAGACCCCCTAGAAATCTTTGGTAATTACGTGGGTGGGATTACTCAGATCTAGGAACCCCGTGCTCATCAAAAGACTAAGCACCTTGAGCGGAGATTCAACATCATAAGGGATGGAGTTGAAAAGGGTAAAGATATGTATTCGTAAAGTTCATAAAGATCAAAACATTGCTGATTCACTAACAAAGCTCCTTGATGAGGGCAAAGTATGAGGATCATACTTGTGCCTTAGGACTTCGATTTACTGGTGATTAGAATTGATCTGTTTAGCATATAAAACATGGAACAATTGTAATATTTAACTCTTTTATATATTTGAGTTATGTTCCCTTTTAGCATGTTTATATCCATGAATATGTTTATTATTCTAAATGTCCGTAGTCGGTCATATTTGTGGGAACAAATATGAATGTAAGACTATTATGAACTTGGATTGGTGGATATTCATAAGGCATGAATATAGAGCAATTGGTTGCTGCCAAGGTTCATAGATATTCGTGGGATACGAATATTGGACTGACCCGCGTCTCAAATCTTACTACATGGAATCTTATTGATTGATCATAAGTAAATTTGAGTAGGCGATATCATTTGGTATCCTCTGACCTGAGATACATATTGGGTTTCGATATTCACCAAGTGTTATACCTTGAGCTAGTTCTTCGCTGATATGAAATAATGGTCAGTACATAAGGCTATGTTCAGGTATGACATAAGGTGATTGTGAGAAACGTATGTAGTCAAGAT